>AZHV01000689.1:0-14262 GCA_000505645.1 Steinernema monticolum
GATTAGGGGACTACTTCTCCCCAACATCCATCATTTAACTGGAGTAAATATGGATTCTCTTTCTCGTGATATGCGTATACTGTTTCCTTCAATTCAAACTCATCGCCCCCTCCCGGTTTAATCGTTTAATTCATGTGACAACTCCACACTTTCCCTTCCGTCAAATTGAATTATCATCATCCGCTCATCGATCAACAAAAACAAAATTTGAAACCGCATTTTCCCCATGCGAATCGATGATTCACACAGAACAACGCCTCTCTTGTGATGATTGTTTTCGCTATCTCCCTTCCGGACATCGCATATCACCTCTCCACTCATCTAAGTGAATCATTCACTCTCCTTTCAATTGACCTTCGCATCAGAAGTGTCTCTCACGTAAACAAACCGGTTCCCCTCCATCTCCAATCACTACTATTATATAACTACCTCGTACCTTCCATCTATCCAGCGCTGCGCTCTTCGGCATTCACAGCTGTGAATCATCTGCGGGAAGCGACAACGCACTTTTTCAGTGCCCTCTTTCGATAGATAAACGACGGCGACGGAGTGGCGCTCGTTATTCAAACGAATTCTTGTTTGTTCCCACACCACAGTCCGTGATCGTGCTTTTGATTCATTCTTCCCCTATTCGCAACCTTTGCGGAACGTTTCTCTCTCTCTCTCTGTTTTCCGCCAATGTCTAATGTATACGTTTTGCGTTGTTCAGACAAGCTTTCAACATGGCTTTCAACGGAACTATTCGCCACTTTGTTCATTTCGACTCCGAAATCTACTCGGATCACTTGGAGAAGGCGATGAAAGGATCAGGATGTGACAAGGATTCTATCGTTCGTCATATTTCGACTATTTCGAACGCGCAGAGACAAATGGTACGATTTCATGGCCTTTGTAATCAAATCAGGGAAATCGTGTCAGGACACCTAAAAGCAGATTCGCACTGATTCGACGGATTTGCAGTTTCCGCGAAAGTCAGATGGCCGAATATTGTTTTCCGACCTTTACAAAATAGTGGAATAGTGGGGAACAGCTCATTTCAAAAAACAACGATCATTGTGTGTGGTCCAATGCCTTGCTCGTTTTTGATTCGATTGTTTTTTCTGGTTTTTGAATGTTTCTTGTTAAAACAGATTGGCGATCAACTTAACACCACAAAAAAAAGCCTTAAAAATCCATTAATTCGACGCGAATTTACTTCAAAACAATCCTGACACGATCACCCTGACATCAAATTCGAAAGCTTTCTTACTGTACATTTTCAGATCCGCACTCCATACAAGCAAAAGTACGGTAAAGACCTCGTGGAAACTCTGAAGAAGGAACTCAGTGGTCCCCTGGAAGAAACAATGGTCGCCTTGATGGAAACTCCCACGAAATACGACGCCGTGCAACTCCACAAAGCAGTGAAAGGTCTCGGAACGAAAGAAAAAGTGCTCATTGAAATCCTATGCTCGCGCACAAACGACGAAATCGCCGCGATTCGCAACGTCTACCAGCAAGCGTACGGTCGTTCGCTTGAGAAGGACATCGTCGGTGACACTTCCGGGGACTTTAAGCGCCTTTTGACCTCGCTCATCGCCGGACAACGCGACCAAAGTGACCATGTCGATGACCTGAAGGCGAACCAGGACGCTCGCAAGTTGGTCGCAGCGGGCGAGAAGCGTCTTGGCACCGATGAGAGCTGCTTCAACGCAATTCTTGTGCAACAGAGCTTCCGACAGCTCGATCGCGTTTTCGTCGAGTACGAAAAGGTGACGGGACACGCGATTGAGGAGGCGATCGAGAAGGAATTCAGCGGAGACATCAAGAAGGGCTATCTCGCGCTGATCCGTTGCATTCAGAATCGCCCGCGCTACTTCGCTTTCCAAATCAACAAAGCCGTCAAGGGATTCGGAACTCGCGACCACGATCTCATCCGTGTTCTCGTTTCGCGCTCCGAAATCGACTTGGCCATCATCAGGACGGAGTACGAGCGGTTCTTCAAGGAGCCACTCGTCGACGTCATCAACAAGGAATGCAAGGGGCCCTACCGCGATGCCCTTCTCAACCTCGTCAAAGGAAACTAAACCAAATATTTTATTGAAAAGGCATGTTCACTGCCATGTTTGTTATTTTTAAAACGACCTACTTATTGTATAAACGGATTCAGTTATTTTGATCGTAATAAAGTTAAAATATTTTGAGAAATGTGTGATAATGCAATTTTTCAGACCTTCTGAAGCATTTTCGCTTCAATTCCTTCTTAAATGTGTGCCTTTCATTGTGATTTTACATACAAAAACAGAAATATCGAAAACCGGTCAAATCAGATTCCAAACGTGTGATGTCATTCGATTAAACAACCCAAAAACAACCCAAAAATACGTTTTTTGAATAGTATTGCGCAATGTGGAAATGTCCAAAGTCAAATATTTTTGTAAAATTCATTGAACATTTGAATGAAGGAGCAAATTTCGCTTTTTTGCGGGGTTTTCCAATAACAGCCATTTTCTGCTCAATTCCCTCCTAAATATCTGGCATTTTCCTGTGATCACGCATGCAATGGCATCGATACACGCTTCGCAAGCAGCAGAATCACGTGGAAATATCGAAAACCGGTCAAATCACCATATATCTGCTTCGAAATGCATGATTCCATTCAACTAAAGCCGTGTCAACAGAATCACACCTATCTCTGCCTGTTTGGATTCAATAAAATGACAGAAAACATCTAAAAATCAGTTGTTTTTGAATAACGTTGCAAATGCCGAAATATCCGAAGCCAAACATTCCGAATTTTGCAAAATTCACCGATCAATACTGAGATGGCACAATCTGTGACACTTGATTTGTGTGATTTACCCACATAACCGTGCAAGAAAGCAAACAAAATCGCACATTTCACAATTTTTCTATTTCAGATATGTTCTCTTCAATTCCTTCCTAAATATCTGTTCTTTTGTGATCTCCTGCGGTCGAAGCGGCATACACGAACCTCGCAAGCAACAGAATCACGTGGAAATATCGAAAACCGGTCAAATCAAATTCCAAATGTGTGATTCCATTCAATAATAGCCGATTCAACAGATTCGCAGCTATCTCTGCTTGTTTCGTTTCAATAAAATGATAGAAAACCATCTAAAGATCGCTTGTTTCAATAGTAATGGAAATGTGAAGCCATCCGAAGCCAAACATTCAGAATTTCGAAAAAATTCATTGAATATTTGAAGGTGAAGTAGCACGTCGTTCCAAGACCGTTTATTGAATGCTGAACGCGCGAAAATGAAGTGTTTGATTTTGCTAAATTTATTCAGTCGTTTCGGCGGCATCTGAATGTTTACGATTCTGAAGACTTCCATTACCGTATGCCCGTGTATTAAAGGCATTTTACGGGGCATTTTGATATTTTATTGATCTGTTTATGGTCTATCTCTCCTGTTTTCGTGAAGTTTGATTTTTCAGGGTGTTATATGCATCGAAATGGAGGCGCGAAGTGTTCTGTTGCTTTTACTGATATTTTGAGCCCAGTTACTCGTTATTCAATAGTAAATTGTCGTTTTTAGGCATGTAATATGCCCAAAGTGTGTAGTTGGATCAACTCCGACATCCGAAAGGAGCTGACATCGGAGGGAATAGTCGAGCTTTTCGAATGGCAGAAGGAATGCTTAACGGATTCGAGCCTTCTTTACCCCACTCATCGAAATCTAGCCTACTCTGCGCCGACTTCTTCCGGAAAAACGCTCGTTGCGGAGTTGATTGCTTTGGAGAACGTGCTGACGACGAAGCGAAAAGCGTTATTTGTCCTACCGTATGTGTCCGTCGCGAAGGAGAAGTTTTTTGGTCTTCAGGTAAGTCGTTTTTGTCATTTTCCTATTATACTTACTATATATATGGTTTCAGAAAATATGGCGATTGGCTGATTTGGTGGTACGAGCGTACATTGGCAGTTTATCGACATCGTTTGAAGAATGGAATGCCGCAGTTTGTACGATAGAGAAGGCGAATTCTCTGCTGAACAGAATATGCGAGGAGCAAGAATTGCATAAGCTCGGAGTGGTTGTAATTGATGAAGTTCACATACTGTTGGATCCAAATCGAGGGCCTTTGATTGAAGCTTTGCTAACGAGGATTCTGTACTATAATAAGTACTCGGGAAGGTGAGATGATTTTTATTGAATCGTGCAGCTTAAAAGTCGTTTTTAGAGAAAAGATCCAAATCATTGTGATGAGTGCAACGTTTGAATTTCAAGAATTGATCTCCGGATGGCTGGATGCAAAGAGCTACTCGTCTTCCTTTCGTCCCGTTGTGCTTGAAGAACGAATACTCATTGGAGACGACTTGGTCGACTTCCCTCGTTCCTCTGAATCCAAAATCCGACGGTTTCCCAAAGAATTCCACATCAAGAACGACATTGGTCACGCGATTGGATTGTGCATCGAATCCGTGCTTCAAGGACATTCAGTTTTGGTATTCTGTGCGACAAAAGCTGAAACGGAGCAGCAAGCAATCGGAATAGCGAAATTCATCGAATACGCTTTGGCGAAGAATGTGTTTCCGAAATTGGCTGAAAAATTAGACGTGAAAAGACTCGCTTTGCTGGCTGAGAAATACAAAGCGAAGACGTTCAGTTCAGATGTGCTGATTCAGAAGGCCGTGGCACTCGGAGTCGCTTTCCATCATGCAGGTTTCTTTCCTTCCTTTCCGTGAGCGGATATGTAACCATTAGATGTTAGGTGTGACGGCTGAAGAGAGGGAAGAACTGGAAGCCGGTTTTCGATCTGGAGAACTAAAGATTCTTGTGTCGACTTCAACGCTGAGTTCTGGAGTGAATCTTCCTGCTCACCGAGTTTTGATTCGAGCGCAGAACAACGGTCCCGCACAGATTAATCGGATCACTTATAAGCAAATGGTTGGGAGAGCTGGAAGGCAGGGACATGCCGGAATGGGTAAGTGGCAGTTTACGTCTTAGGATAACGAGAGGGGTGAAGTCGTGATCGGTTGCATTTGAGAGTTTCAGACCATAGGCTGTCTATTATTGGTTTGTAGACCCGCTTTTGACAATTTTTGGGAGTTTGAAATTGTCAGCCCAGCAGACATAGACATCAGGGACGTAAGTACCCAATTGCTGTTTTGCGGGAACTAACTGTCGCTGATTGTAATTGGCCGTTTTGTTTGCGCCCTAGTTTGGCCTTGTTGTGTTGTCCTGTTATTCGGTTTCGCGCTCTCTGTGCTAATTGTCCGCTAATCGGTGGTGGCGATTAATTAAAGTCGGAAACAATCGCGCGGCGACCTCAGAAGCTGTCGCGAGCGCTTCAACAACCCTTCGATGGGCTCATGTTGCGCAATAGCCTCTCTTCAGCGGTTGTTGGCAACAAAAACCGATGAGAGCAGTTACGGCAATCAATTAATTAGTGCTTGAGTGGTCCTTCAATGCGCGAACGATTGCATCCTCCGCCGCCCGCGAAGGAAGCGCGGACCTTTCGAGATAAAGGGTGTCTACATACTTGACTTTTTGCTTCTTAGGATGTTGGCGAATTTGAGCACAGCTTAATCGGCTCTGATGTCTCTTCAACAAAAGTGCGCAATTTCGGCGACGTTATTGGCTTTGTTAGGTTATGATGTGATGAGGAAGCTTGTAACAACGCGTGTGGCTTCCTTTTTAGAAAGTTAAACTAAGTAAGGGCGTCGTTCCAAGGTCGAAACTCAACGCCGGCGCCCACTCCACTCGGTTCATACCACTAAATGGCCCTTCAGAACAAGGCTAGGCGAAAATAATTAGCGAAATTACCTCGCGTGGCGCTCGAGGAAACGTCTCCTCAACGTTTTAACGGGTGGTGCGACCGCTCGTATTGGGATTAGAACATCAATGGGATGGCACCTTGGGTAAACAGCAGCGGCGAATGGCAACTTGTGCCGCTAAAATTAATTGATGCGCTTGTAAGGCTAATCGATTCGATGATTCAATAAATCCATCTTTATACAAATAGCCAATAATATTAAACATTAATAATAGTTCTATATATAATACATTCTCACATAGGCAAAAAGTAGTCGAGAGCATTGTTGTTGAGGGCTTGATGCAGGTGAGCTGACTGGTGATCGGAAAGTTGAAGAGGCATCGGGGTATTTTGCGTAGCAATCTGAGGAACATGGTGCTCTCTACGATGGTGGGACTTTGACTCCTCGTGGATCTGTGACGACGTCCGTTCGTCCTCAGAAACGTAGTCTTCGTCTTGATCTGAATCCCTGTCAACGCTGTCGAGATGCGCAGCTGCTTCGAGAGATTTCTTATGCATCCCTAAAATAATCTTATTAGATAATTCAAGAAACATTTGCCTTACCAAGAAGCCACGGGGCAGCAGATTCAGTAGGATCGCCCGTTTCATTGGATTTCGTTATCGTTTCAGGAAGGGGCAGTGAATGCCGCACCATAGCACCATAAAGACCATATTCAGCCATAATGGTACTCTTTCCCCACGTTTTTTCGGTTTTTCTCCACTTCGCGCGGCGGTTTTGGAACCAAACCTGTAAGCAAATCTTAGCACATTGGTTTTAGTTTGATCTGTACCTGGATTCTGTCCTCAGGCAAATCCGTCTTCATGGAAATAGTCTCCCTTGCGTACACATCGGGGTAATGAGCATCTTGAAATGCTTTTTCCAATTCATCGATCTGAAACTGCGTGAATATCGTCCTGTGACGTCGCTTCTTCTTCTTTGAACTCGAGCTAACTCCATTTGAATCCTTCATTCGAAGCGAGTCATCTTTTGGTGTTGAATTAGCGGTGAGCATAGGCTGTTGCTGTCCGACTCCCATAGAATCATCCATCAGAAGCCCGTTGAATGAGGGTGGAAGGTTGTAGCCTGAGATTCCACCTAAAATAGGGCATTTCTCAGTATTCCATTCGTTTTTGCTTAAACATACCATCTTGGCATCCGACAAAACTCGATGACGACGGCTGCATCAAAACCGAGGCCGCAGTAGCGGAATCGAGCGGAAACAGTGGAGTTGATGTTGACGTTGTTACTCCAGGTGCTCCAAAGAAACCCGAGTTCTGAGGGTTCGTGCAGTACTGCTGACCATACGCATTTTGGTGGGGACCTGGAGCTCCAGTGAGTCCGAGAATCTCATGAATCGCGAAGGGCATTCGGTGGTGAGCGGCAGAATTGGCAGCGAAATTGGGGGTGAACTGTGCAAAGTTCGAAGTCGGATTAGCCGAGGAAAGGTTCGAAGTAAGCATATCTGAAAATAGAATTATCGTTAATATGATGCGCATTAAATTCGGAAAAGTGGGAATATCTTAGAGGGTGTCTTATCGTCATTGAAAAGCGCTTAAGGACCTATTCATCAGAAGTAATCGGATTTATTAGCATTTGCACTGGCAACAATACACGCGCGAGAACGATTAGCTGCGCGATGGCATATGTCGTCGAGTCGACATCGGTCGGCGTTAAAATGGGCCAAAATGAATCGTCACCGCTGTCCTAAGGGGATCCCTGGCAGCCACACAAGCCTAGAAGACCAACCACATACCGGACATCCCGACGGTCATTTCGGTCGACATCCAGGATGTCAGCGCAATTGCCTAAACACAGTGGGCTGAGACGATGAGGGTCGTGACAGTACGGTACCTCGGCCGCCATGAGAGAGCGAATAAAAAGGCGGAGTCTCGGCGTTCTGATTAGCCAATCAACACCGAATGTCGCTCCGCCTCGCCGTAAAAGGAACAACTAACGGGAGGGTTGCGCCGCTGAGTGTTGAGGGAATTAGCAAAATTGGAGTTAAATTACCGCGTAATGAATATTGTTTTGACAGCGCAGAAAGAGCAAAAAAGCACACAAATCAAATACGACATAATTAGGTAAACGAAAGACTCACCACCGCTATCTTCTATCTTCGGTTCTTCCTTCTCGCATCCGGAGGCGTCTTGTTGTTGCGACATCTTTGACAAGCGTCGAAAATGGACGTACGACACGAGACTTGACCATCGTTCTTTTATAAATTTTGTTAACGTGAGAATTCTGAAATTACGTGCATTTTTGTAATGTTTTTTGCAAAAATACGTGCAGATTAGAACGTTTTTATTGCCAGACAGTTACTGTACGACCACCCGTGCAGCAAACTGGCGGCATTATAGTTCAGGGAAATCGGGTTGGGAACACTGAATTCTTGAAGCGGATTTTAATTGCTCGTTTTCAGGTGAAAGTGTTCTGATTTGCAAAGCAGAACAGGTTGACAAGATCTGCTCAACATTATGCAGCGTAGAACGAGTGTCTCCGAAACGATTGCGACGATCCAGGCGGCGTCTTGTGCTTGAGGCAGTCTGCAGTGGACTATGCGAATCGGTGATCGACCTGGAGAAGCTGTTTGAACTGACTTTATATGGATCATGCGACTCCTTGGAGGCAGAAATCACTTCTTTGTCCGCAGATCATTACATTCATCAGAAATTGGCATCTTTGGAAGGCAGTCAACTTGGTCGTGCGACTCTCAGCTCATCTCTAACGCCTGAAATTGCATTATTTGTGTACAGAGACTTGAAATTGGCTATGCAAGCGCTGTGTTTGGAATCCGAATTGCACATGCTTTATCTGATCACTCCATTCAACAATTCGGCTATTTGGAGCAGTTACGTCAACTGGGACCGTTATCATTCGATATGGCTGAAGATGACACCTGAATCGAAACGGATCGCCAAGTCGATTGGGGTGGAAGAGCGTTTTATATTGTTGAAAGCTCGAGGAACGTATGTCGACCCTGACAATCCGATGCTTCAGGTAAGCACATCACTATGCAAGTGTTTTTCCAAGATTTAAATGCTTCAGATTCATTTACGCTTTTTATCAACTATGGCACTGTTGGAATTGATAAACGAACGCCAATTAGATGAAGTTGCGAAACAGTTTGGCATTGCGCGAGGCCTTCTACAATCGCTCCAACAACAAGCAGCCACCTACGCTTGTATGGTAGTTGCGTTCTGCGATCGATTAGGCTGGGTTTACCTGAAGACACTGCTCGACGGATTCGCTGAACGATTGGCTTTCGGTGTCCGCAAGGATCTAACGGAATTGGTACGAATTGACGGAATCGATGCGACTCGGGCGCGCGCTTTCCACTCGGCCGGAATCAACTCAGCTTCCTCCCTTGCACTTGCCGACCCTCAGAACATCATTTCAATTCTCCGACGATCTGTGCCGTATTCCGGGTGAGTTTTTTGTCTCAATTCAACTAGCATGTTTGGGCAACAAATTGACTCGTTGTCTCAGTCAGTTGACGGTGGTGCGGATAAACGCCAACGACGAAGACGATGTCGACAACGCGACTATAGGAGGTCTTTTTAAATTGGCTCAATCAGCCTCGCAAAAAGAAAAGAGGCGATGTGGCAAGTCATCGTGCTGATGTGGCGCGGAATTGAGGGAAGAGCGCGCCAGCCAAAGAATATAACCGGTTTGTCTGTGGCGAAGACAAATTGGTACGGTAGTTTGAGAGAATAGAGAAGTGAGTCCGTTGTTGACAATTGGTGTGACGAGAGCAATTAACACATTCGTACGGTCTTTTGTGGGTTCGAGGTCTTGCGCAGCGCTGAGGGAGTGCGGGATGGGATTAAGAGGATTTAAGGTCAATCGGGTCATTTGTTAATGGGATATTTATTTGCAATATTTGACTTTTTTTTGCAGAGAAAAAATTACAAATTGGACTTCCTGATTCTGCGTTAGATAGAAATTCTGATATTCTGAGAAGTGGACGGATCAAAGATTTATTTAGTTGCTTTTGTTGTGAAAGTGTTGTTCGTGTTTTTAACGCGAAAATTAAATTTCTATTTTTTCTTAGAATTTCAGCCAAAAACAACAACAACATTGTCAATAGATTACGGTATTCTCTCCTTTATATTATTGACTTTTTGTCGCGTTCGCGATTAATGAGCGCAAGACGAGACAGTCTTCTAATTAGGGTCATTAGAAGGAGTGCGGCCCGAGAACATACGTGTCGAGGTCGTCTCCGACCGCGCAACACCGTAGTCGTGGAGTCGTTCTCACTCTCCGTTGTGGTGTCTTAATTTACTAATTTGTAATTAGCAGTGCGCGACGATACGCAATAATTGATGGCAGTCACAATGGATGAGCTGAGGACACGTGGATTATGTAATCCGATCACGGCGATTGTGGCCACACATTGTAAACATGACCGTGATGGTGGGAAAGGGAAGATGCGCGATTGCGAGGTCACCGTACCGTACTGATGAAAACTGCATTTCAGGGCATGCTCACATGGAAAGAACACTTGGCTAGCTGGTGAGCCTCCGTTAAGTGAAGGAGAAGCGGCTGGTGAATTGGTGATTCGAGCGAGAGCACATATTGCGGAGAATCTGAGATTGTTGGGGCTGTTTTCGGAATCAACAATTGATGGATTGATTGCTAGCAAAAAGGAGAAGAAAGACGACAGTCGCCAAACTCAACTACAACAAGAAGAATCAGAGCTTTCTTCAATTGTTTCAACTTCTTCGAAAGAAGCCGAAAGTGCACTCGAAAATGTGGAAACAAGTGGATCCGCCGAAGTATTTCAATCGCAGTTCGACCACGTGGAGACATCTGATGAACCGAAGGAGGACCATTTGGACGAAACTCTTCTAGACAGCGATTCTTTGATGCTCATACCGACGCAGACGCAATTGAGCAAAAATTCAGTCCCCGAAGAGGTGCAGAGAAAGAGTGAAACCGAAGAATGCGCGAATCTAGTAGTGGACAGCTTTTTAATTGACGATCCTGGATTATTTAGTCAATTAAAGTCGAAGCATACTGTAGACGACTTGAAGCAGAAGGCCGCAGTAATATCTGCCGAATCTGTAGTAGACGACTTGAAGCAGAAAGCCGCAGTAATACCTGCCGAATCTGTAGTAGACGACTTGAAGCAGAAGGCCGCAGTAATACCTGCCGAATCTGTACCCGAGGATGCCATGGATAGTTTTCTAATCGACGATTGCTGTTTATTCAGTCAGCTGAAGACGACGAAAATCGATGGAAATGTTCTGGAAACGATTAAAGAAGAAATCGCGGATTCCGAAAAAGAGAATGTCGAAAACAAGGAAGAATTGAATCTGAGCGAAGTGTTTTCGGATATTTGTTTTAACGGTGGTAAAGAGAAGACGGAAGTACCGAGGAGGAAGTCCACTTCGCTATCGCGGTTTGCTCTTGAGAACAGTCATCGATTAGCAATGAACACGAGTCTCGATTCTACCGTAAGCTCGAATGGATTTGATCGATCTGCGGATTTATTCTCGTCACCGTCGCCTGATGTGAGGAAATCGAAGAAACGACAAAGAAGTTCTGCCATCCGGAGTCCACAGGTAGAATATCGTTGTTGAAATCAGAAAATACTCTAATTTGTCGTTTCACAGATCACTACCGCTTGTAGAAGCCCATTACAGAAAGTTCAAAAGGTAGAAACTCCAAGAAGGCCCCGAAACGACGCATTTAAAATCGAAGATGTGTGTCAGTCGATGCAAATTTGGAGAAATTTCCTCTCCGAAGTCGAAACATGGTCGAAGGTTGGAATATCCGTTTGCTTCGCAGAAAGAGATCGTTCATTTGTGGGCATTTCTTTCTGTTCTTCAGATGGTAACCCGAAGTTTGTGACGATCTCGGAATCCGCTGTGTGTGGCAGTACAAGCGAAGAAACGCTGCATCCGAGCTCCACGCCGATTGACTCGATTACCATACGTGACAAGATCCAATTCGTGCTCGACCTGATGGAATCGGAGAAGCCAAAGTATTTTTGCGATTTGCTGGTCACTGTAAGAGCGATAAGGTCGCTGAACGTCATGGCGATTGGATGCCCCGCTCCTGCGATGAGGAATTGTATTTGCTTGAAAACAGTCGCCTTTTTGCAACAAATACCGCTGATTTTGCGTGGAAGTGCGCTGTGGAATCTCGCTTTGAAGTATGAGTGGCCTCCTTTTCTTCGCTTGGAGCAGTTGCAATCGTCTGGAACGCGAATTCGAAGTGGAGTGCTTTCATATGTGGCTGCAAGGATATTCTCGAAGATGGAGGTGCTTCTCAATCGGTCGTCGCAAAAGTCACTGGATCTGGAGCTCAAATCGGTTGAGTTGATCACTGAAATGGAGTGGAGCGGATTCCGAATGAATCGAAGGGAGTGCGAGGGTATGACAGCAGTTGTCCTCAAGGAGATGTCGGCTTTGGAAGACGAAGGGGCGAAGCTTGCGGGTTGCAGATTCAGTTTCG
This sequence comes from Steinernema monticolum, assembly GCA_000505645.1. NCBI lineage: Eukaryota > Metazoa > Nematoda > Chromadorea > Rhabditida > Steinernematidae > Steinernema > Steinernema monticolum. The sequence continues at coordinate 12,218 of AZHV01000689.1, forward strand.
ACTCCCCACGGAGAATATCAGAGATTCTCTTTGTGAAATTGGGAGTTCCAGCGCCACCCGGAGCAAATGGAAAAACACATTTTGCTACGAACGCTGCCGTACTCCAGCAGATTCAACATCCATTGGCGAAGATCATTGTGAGGTGGAGGAAGCTGCAGAATGCTTTAACGGTTAGTTATTGGGCTTTTTTTAGTTAAATTTGCAGCCGTCATGATTTCAGTGTTCACTTCGAATCCTTCAAAACGCTCTTGGAATAGACGGACGCATCCACACTTGCTTTGACCATCTTACCGTAACCGGGCGAGTGATTTCTTCGAATCCAAACGTGCAGAACATTCCAAAGGACGACGCACTGGTCAGCGGAAAGTCGATTCGTTCTCTCTTCACCGCAGCACAAGGGATGATTCTCATAGCCGCCGACTTTTCACAACTGGAACTGCGAGTTTTGGCTCACTTATCACAAGACGCAAACCTTCGTGAGATCCTCAATCAGCCGACGGGCGATGTATTCGAATCGATATGTACTAAATGGAATGCTGATCCGAAGGTTCAGACACCCGTTGATCGACAGAAAGCCAAACAGGTGATTTTGTAATCGGTCCGTTTATATCATGTCATTTCCTGTTTTCAGCTTTGTTATGCAATGATCTACGGTATGGGCACAACAACTCTAGCAGAGGAATTGAAGATCAGTCGTAAGGAAGCGCAGGATTTAATGGATTCTTTCTTTCGTCAATTTCCCAGTGAGTTTCACTTTATTCTGGCTGTTCATTCACCGTTCATTGTATTTAGAAGTGCGATCATGGATCGACAGTAGAGTGCGCGTCTGTCGTGAGAACGGCTTTGTTGATACGATGCTCGGTCGGCGCAGGCCTTTATCCGACATTGCCAGTGGCATTCAGAAAGATCGCGCCAAGGCAGAACGCCAAGCTGTCAACTCCACTATACAAGGAACAGCGTCGGAAATCTTCAAACTCGCTCTGTTGCAGATTAGAACACGACTCAAAGGTGCTCCATTTCACTTTTGATCATTCCATTTATCAACTACGATATTCAGGAATTCAAGGCCGTATCGTGATGCAAATCCATGATGAAGTGATTGTTGAAGTGCCGCTGAATACAAAGTCTGAAGCCGCTCGTGTTGTTAGGGAGTGTATGGAAACGGCATGTTCTGATTTCTCCGTTTGTTTACCGGTGAAGATCGCGTGTGGAAGTGATTGGGGCAACCTCGCCAAGATTTAATAAGGTCGTCAACGCCTCCAAAGATTTCTATTATTTATTCACAAATTTTAATAATAATTCACATCTGGAATCTTGGATTTAGCCAACAAAATACCGCAAAATTGAGTGCATGGTAATGTGTCGTTGCCTGGGCGGTGTGATAGCTAAGGGGCGAATAGTTCGAATTCCCTTTCAACCTAATTTTTTTCATTTTGTTTTTCAGAGATTAAATAACGTTTTTCTTTTATTTTCCGCGCCCTCCACTTGGTCGGCACTGCAAGAACACGGCGCCGATCTCCGAAACAAACAAACAACTCTCTGCTGCTGCTGAACATGTTGTCCTCATTTCCGTGCAAAACGCGACGTTTTCCGCTTAGCGAAGCACTCTAAACACAGCCGCGTGCTCTCGCATGAGTCACACGTGGTGCAGAACCGCTCGTTGTTTGCATCCGCGCAGGTGAAACGTGTAAACATCTGCGAACCAATCTTTGGCCGATCTTCCGGCTACATTCGTTTCCATCCTGCACGATCAAAGTCCGCATGAGTCACACTAATCGCCAGTAGCACGTTTAGTTCCAGAAACTGGCGTTTCTAAGGGTTCAGTTGCAAAAGCTTATTGCAAAAACGTTAATCCGCTTATTGAAACGGAGATATTTTTGGATTTATTTGAAACGTGCACGAAACAATGGAGAGGAAGTGAAGTGACTGCGCTATGAATGAATACAATTTGCAGGCGTTTTGAAAGGAATCGACGTTAGTTGTAAATGGGCAATATTCCTAAAATTAATGGGAGTTACGCGAAGAATCGCACAGTTTTACTTTTT
>KI639761.1:3990-16457 GCA_000505645.1 Steinernema monticolum
TCACAATCAAATAAAATTCGGCTTAAAATGAACGACTTCTTAAAAACGCAAACAAGAATCGCTTCCGATTCCGACTTTTAGGAAATGAAATTTCTGCTGTAATAATTGAATTAAACTTACGTATATAATGCGAATGTACGACGGTAGACAGATGAGAGGAATCATAAGAAATACAGTTCCAATTAAGGTGTAATCAATGTTGCTCACAATATTTGGTGTATCATAACCAGATTCGTTCATCGCGGATAAATTCATCTGAATGTTATTTCCGATAACGCGTGAAGCGTACACTTAAGAGAGAAGTATCTCGAACAATACTCCGTGAAACGTAGAAAAGGAAAACAACTCAGTTTTCTTGATTTCATTACGTCATTACGTATAACCGATTACGTTACTCACATAATGGGTTCCTTTCATAAAGTACGTAGTCTGAGACAATACAAATAAAACCAGATTCAAAGAATTTGAAAAATAAACTTGATTCATAGCAAATAATCCTAAACGTGTTGGAGAGAAATGCCCTAAGAGCAGGTCAAAGACGTTATTAAAAAAAAGAGTGGAAGTAAAGTAGCGCCTAGAGTGGCAATATGAGCGTTGCAGACAAAATCGATATTTTAATTAAACAACGTTCAAGGAATACCGCAATTAATCTTATTGACCTTGGAGATTCTCAACTTCCTTCATATCCCTTTGAAGATAAAGGCGTCCCACTACGCAGATAATCCACCAGCGAGATTCAAATCTGTGCTAAGCTTAAACATAATATTTGCACTAGCTTAGATTTAAGAAAAGCAGACGTCTAAATTCAAAAGATATCTAATCTTATCTGGCTGGTTTGTAAAGTGGGCAGAAGGCACGCATCAAGCTAAATTCATATAAAGATATCCGAAACTTCTTATGTGTACAGAACAAACAGTACAATTGATCAGTGAGAAATCTCTTAATGACAAGTTGACATCGTCCACGCTTCATAGACGTCGCAGAGTCTCGAATTTGCAAAGGACATATTCTCACAAACAATTGAGAAGGGTTCTCAGGATATACCCAAGACTAAGTGGTACGCAAAAGAAGCACACCACACTGCCCAATAAGATTAAATATATGAAATGGAGTATTGCATCAAGACATTTATTTGGGAAATGAAAACAAAATAGAGCTTTTTTAGCTCAAAACTCATTGTTGCGACTGCTTGAGCATACTTTCTGCAGCGTCTGCCATTAGCTCAGCTCTGTGTTTCTGTATGAAATGCCCATCGTCCTTAAGATACACAGCGATACTCTGAGTTCCTGAGCTAATTTCGTTGCAGATTGTTTTCCTCACTTCACTATCGGTTGTTTTCTTATCAAACTCCTAAACGTCTTATTCACTTTAATAGTTATAGCTGACGACTTACAAAATGCTTATTTCCTCTGAATAAAGCAGCGAATTCCGTGCAGATTTCAGGTTCCATTAGGGGATCCTTCCCGGAATACAGTAATAGAGATTTCACATTGCTTTCGTTCAGCTTTTTGACAAAATCCACTTGAGTGGGAAGCTCCAATTTCTCCGCACGCATCGACGAAAGCGCCCAAGCAGCTTCATCAACTGACTTGATTTTAATATTGATAATATGATTGTAAACTGTAAGCAAGGTCCTCACTGTAAATAACTGAAGTAGGGCTTACCGATATATAAAAGCGGTCTTAGAAAGATCCTCGGCCAGCGAAGATCCCAAAGATAGTTAACACCTGTGAGGAACCAAGTAGGTCGAATTCCACGATGAACTCGAGCTCCCAAGAAGTTTGCTTGAACGATTCCAACAGTTTTGTCTTGGGTTAATGCGGCCATTTTAAGGGTATTCTCGGTTCCTCTACTGTGACCCATAAAAACGAGGTTTTTGTCAAGATTAAGGTGCTTGCAAAGGGCTTGAACATAGCTGACTCGTTCCATATTGTCCTGAGTTAGCCTGACGTCACCTAAACATGTCTACTTATTGGCTTTACGCAGCAAATAAGGTACCTTCTGTGAATCCGTAACCGGGCATATTCACTCCAATAAATCTAATGTTCTTTTTCTGAAGTATAGGACCTACATACTTGAAGTCTTTATGTGAACCAGGCGCTCCATGAATAGTAATAACAGTCCCAATCGGTGAACCGTTAGGTTGAGTGTCCTAAAGGGTACAAACATTAAATTAAATAGCCTGGACGAACAAAACAAGATATGAGCTTTCCTAATTTTGACCACACACGGTGATTTTACAGCGAAATATTTACTATAATGTGAGTAATAAATTAAATTTACCTGGATAACACTGGGCAGTCGAAACTTCATTCCATTAAATTCAAAACAGATCGTTTCATTTCTCAGAAACTCGTTTACAAAATTGCCGTTTTCAGGGACACTAGCAATCCTCCGACAAGGAATAATGCAATTACGGTGTCTGGCTGCAACTAACAGCTTGGAAGCAAGTAGTTTGCTTCTCATAGTCCAGAAAATGAGTAAATAAATAAGCAATAACGCTCGAGAAACAGCGGAAAGCGCAGCGAACGCAACCGAAGCGGATGCAAACAAACGCAATCGATGTTTTGCGACGCGTTTAAACTACAAACTATAAGGGTCGTTGCATCGCATTTCGACAACAACGAGTGAGTAATGCTTGCAAGGCGTAAATATCAGAAATGTGAGTTATGCCCATGTAGTGCCACTGAATCCTTGACATCCTAAATCTTGCAGTGTCCTTGTTCTACTCTATTTTCATAAAATTGATTAAATATGACGTAACAGTTATCAAAAAAATTGATAAACGAGTCAAAAGTTGGATTTTAATACCTTTTCCAAAGTTTGTTAACGTCAAAAATCTGCTGAAACAAACAAATTTTAATTGACTTGCAAAAATAAAGTCGCTTGATGCTACTAATAGGAGACTACTATGGATTGTTTACCACTTCATTGCACACCCTTTCAAACGGTTCAAATTTTCGAAGTACTTTTAAACTGTCCGTAAACATTGGAGGTGATGTGTAAGGTTACACACTACTACTACTATCTTTGACCCAGGCAAAACGACCAGGTGCAGTGTTTGTTTCATCAATTTGATAAAATCGCTGATGTGTTCCCTCGCTAATCTCTGCTCCGCGCTGTTTAATGCGTTTCTGCACGGCCTTCCATCAGTAAACAATGAAAAACCGACTTGCCGCCCTTCGAACGCGTGCCCTCGTAGTTGATAAACGCCACTCACTTTCATTAGCATCTGTTGCATAGTCGGTGGAGTGTGATGGCAGGAGAGAGCGATCCGGTCAACCGTGGGTTTAAACTCTATTGTTCCTATTCTATTTTTAGCGTCTTTTAGAAACATTTCTTCAACAAGTAGTTGAATTCGTGTTTGTCTTTGTCCAGCTTATCTATCTGATTGTTGTTGGCTGTATTCGTGCCCTTCTTCCTATTGGTCTTCTTCCGCGTAAATCGGTTAAAGATGAAGTGGTTCTCATCACTGGATCTGGCAGTGGTCTTGGTCGGCTAATAGCTGTTGAGTTTGCAAAGCTCGGAGCTAAACTTGTGCTTTGGGACATTAATGAGAAGGGTAATCTTGAGACAAAGGCTATGGTTGCCAAACACACTTCTGAGGTACGTCAATTCAATTAAGCCAAGCCTGTTTAATGCAGCGGTTTTCTTAGGTCTACGCCTACAAGATTGACTTGTCGAACTACAAAGAAATCAATGCTGTGTCCACTCGCGTTAAAGCCGACGTCGGACCTGTCAATATCCTTATCAACAACGCTGGCATTGTGACCGGAAAGAAGATCTTCGAGTGCCCTGATGAGCTCATGGAGAAGACCATGGCTGTCAACACTAACGCTAACTTCTACGTAAGTAAAGCGCTTTTTCCGTTGTCACAAGACCATTTAGACCACAAAGAACTTCCTTCCCCACATGCTTGAGACCGACCACGGTCACATCGTCGTTGTGGCTTCTATGGCTGGAAAACTCGGACTCTGCGGACTTGTCGATTACTGTGCTAGTAAACACGGAGCTGTTGGATTCGCCGAAGCGTTGAGTGCTGAAGTCGCCACTATGGGAAAGCTTGGAGTACACGTTACTACCGTAAACCCCATCTACATTAACACCGGAATGTTTGATGGAGTTAAGACCTTGTACGTTTCGTTACCTTCAATATTTTAAACGATATACTGTACCTTGTAGCGCGCCGTTGCTGTTCCCTATCCTGACTCCTGAATTCGTCATCGAAAGAATTATGGATGCTGTTTTGACAAACAGTGAGCATATCTACATTCCAAAGGTCGCCTACGTCTTCGCTCTCATGGGCAGTTTACTACCAGCTAAGGCTTCCTTCTTGTTGAGCAGTTACTTGGGGGTGAACAAGACTATGAACGAGTTCACTGGGCGTGTTGGTCAGAAGAAGACTGATTAAGAATACTTTCATTTGGATGATTTAAAGTGATTTCTATTAGTATAAGTAACTTTTTATTAATGCTTTAATAAAGATCAATACGCAAAAGCTTCGTACAGTCCTATCTATAGATGAAAATTGACATTTCAATCCTTCTTAATTATGAGCACAATTTAATCACTAATCGGATTGAATTGTCATTAACGTTCAGTTGTTCGATAGAGTACGGTAAAAGAGTCAATTACGGTTATTTATAGGTTATAGAGTTAAATACAATCGATAAATATTAGAACACACGAATACAGTGTTTATCAGCATTTCTTTCTACGCTCCCTGTTTGAGTCCAAAGTACTGCTTGATAGCATAGATTACACGAGCAGGGAAGATGCTTGCAATGAGCACAAAGTAGTAAGCGAAACGGGGAATGTGGATTTCAGTTGTGTTTGTCAAAACGGCCTCCATAATGCGGAACACTGCATACTTGGACTTCAGATTAGGGAAGAGACATGTGACACTAAAACAACCGTACAATAATGGATTTCAACTAAACGCTTACAATGCGTCGGCATTATCAAAGATGGTGTAGTGGCTAACAGTGGTCACGTTGACGCCAAACTTGCCCTGAGCAGCAATTCCATCCCTGAGGACATGGAGCAATCCGCAATTAGCGATTTCCTTATGGTCAGCCGTAGAAGGAAAGACCAAGTGACCGTGGTTTTGTTTCATCATGTGGGGAAGGAAGACTTTTGTGATCTAAGTACACCACTACAATATCAAAGCTTATCGATTCGCTTACGGAGATGAGAGGATCAATGTCAGAGTTCAACGTAACCAGAATATCAACGTCTCCGACGTCGGTCTTTACACGACTGGCGACCAAAGCGATATCCTTGGTGCTGTGCAAGTCGACCTTGTAAGCGTAGACCTACAAAATGATCATATTGAGTGTTACACATTGAAGTACCTCGGTAGTGCGCTTTAAAATCATTTCCTTTGTCTCAGTGTTAGCCTTCTCGTCATTGTCCCAAAGCACAAGTTTAGCTCCACGTTTAGCAAACTCCACCGCCATGAACCGACCAATACCACTTCCAGCTCCAGTGATCAGGACTACTTCATTCTTAACCGATTTTTGAGGTAAGAGCCAGATGGGAAGGACAGCTCTGATAGAACTACCAGCACAGTAGTACCCAACCTCTAAGAGTAAGTGGATAAGTTGGAGGATTCGCTGAAGAAGCGGTTCTAAACCACAAATTATGTTATTTAAAGGTGCAAGAGCACTTACGGTTGGCGTAGTGAGAAGCGTCAGGTGCCATTGTAACCTGTGAGGAGACTGAAACAATGCTGAAGATTGCGCTGAGCACTTCCCTTTTATAGAGGGTTAAAATATGACATTTTGTTTACATTTCTGAGAAGCTGACTGACGTGAGGTATAGAAATAGGTGTTTGTTGATTGATAAGGTTGGTCATTGTCAGTTTTTTTGTGATCATTGAGCCATAGTTCTGCTGGAAATTATAAAAAAACAGTTGTTTGCGATGTATGACGCATTTTCTGATAAAACTATCGCTGTTTGATCGGTTTCTGTTTACATTCTCAGAGGAATTCAGAGTTGCTTACCTACAGAATAGCTTTACTAACGAATTGCATCAAGCATCAACTTTGCTATTGTTTACGCGCAACGGAATTTTATCTTAGTAAGATTCTAAACGTTCGGTCCATATATTAATTTTCGTTAGCGTTTTCTAGAAATTGATCATTTTATGCGCCGATTTTTGGCGTTAAATAAAAGAGTTTAATTCGCCGTGCTGAGATTAAGTGGAATCTACGTTTACCGCATTGAATCACGATATCCACGCCGCGCACTTATGCAATCACTATTCTCGAAGTGTTGCATTGTTTGAATAAATTGCTTCAATATGTTCAGGTTCGCGATGCTGTTTCGTAATCGGTGCTGACACCAATTTTTGATTTGACGTCAAAAGCCAACCAGAACGAAAACGCTATCAAAAAGTTATCGCAAACCAAAACGTCAGATTTTACAAAGTGGTGTGCTATACGTCGGCAATAACTCATATTTGATCACATTCTGGTCATTTACTCATTGTGCCCGCCGTTTATAAAATTGTTTTATTGATGATCCAACAACTGAAATTCAAACACTCAAAGTACCATTAACAACACCTGGTTTTGTATCCTTATTAATAATATCTAGAACTGGAAGGTAAATTTCTTTAGTCGCTCGGAGACCCCAAATAAAGTCAAGATGATTGAAATCTTCCAAAAAGTTGTTTTCCTTGACGAAATCAGGGTTGAGATTTGGAATGAGGTACTCAATAATGTCTTGCTTTGTTCCAAGCCAGTCGGCGTCACTCCAGTAAAGATACATTGGCGTTTTGATTGTGGTCAGGTCATATTCGGGAGGAGAGGACTAAAGATAGGCATACTTATGTTGATAAGTGTGATATTTAGTTACCTGTCCATAGTGTTCCTGATTCTTGCTCGCACTACGGTAATCATACTTCTCCAACTTTCCAGATCTCTCCATTTGAGCCCAGTGAAGAATATTGTTGGTTGAAGTTCCAGCAGGAGTGTGGCCAACGTAGACATCAGTACGGGTCATGTTGAGCTGATTACTTTCTGGTCCAGCGATAAGGAACATGACGTTGTCGCAGAGCTTTGTTGCCCACGATCCACAGACCCAATCGGCGATCATCTTGGACAACCAGTTGTTAGGAAGGAACTCTCCGCTTCCCAGTACGTCAATTACTTCCATTTCAAAGTAGAGATACTTGGCAACGTATTCGAGAAGACCTTTAAGGTACTTGACGGTTCCAACGGGAGCGAGAGCGAAGAACTTGCGGATCTAAAGGAAGGGGTTTGAGTGATCGGTAGAAGGTAAGGTTGATGATACCTTCTGAGCGAAGATGGGGTCGTTGGACAGTTTGGTGAACATAGTTAGAGTTCCTTGGGAGTGGCCCATGTAGTAGAGATCTTTCTGACCAGTGACGTTCAGGGCTTTCTCAATCATTGCTTCCAGGTCGTACTTTGACATCTCGTCCCAACTAAAGCAAAGTATTTATTTAGTCCGTAGTTATTCAAATGTATTAAGTACTTACGTAAATTGCCAGAACGCTTTGCTCTTAGGGTCAAGCGTAGTATGAGCCTTAGAGTATCGGTTTCCACGCATGTTTCCAAGCCACACATCGTAACCGGCATCAGCGAAGATGAAAGCTAAACATTCTCCCTATACTATTTGATTACCGTTTCAAAAGCTTACCTGCTGACTCGTTAGGCAAATTGGCAACCCAGTTAGTGCTGGAGCACTCGAGACCGTGTTGCATGAAAACAACAGGCTTCACATCCTCAGATGGTCCTATAAATGCGTTATTTACAAAATTACTTTAGTTTGTTTACCTGGTTGTCCATAAGGAATGCGATGCAGTTCAAGCACGTAACCGTCTTTAGTGGTGGTAGTATGAATCTCTGCTGGATATCCCCATCGGTTGATGATTTGAGGCTTAAATTGAGTAGATTGAAAACAGTAAAAGGAACTTCAAGCCTACGGTGGTCATATCAGCTTCAGGATCATAGCCGAAGACGGCCGCAGCCAGACAAACCAGCACAAGACCTCTCATCATTAGATAATACTAGCCAACTGGGTAGTACTCGTTTTTAAAGTGATGATGTTATCAATTCGCACATTCACTGCTCACTGCTCACTTAGATAGTTTGATCCGGCGTGGCGACGCTGATAACGACGACCCGCTAGCCGTTTGTTAAAGGTAAAGACACATTGCGAGAGCATGGCTTAGAGGATTGCGCTGATAGTGGTGCTTCATAACACGTGGACACTTCTTCTGGAGGAGAGGCGATTGTAAACGGCGTCGCCCTATGAAGTCTAGCTGTTATAAGTGAAGGTTCAAGTGACCTTTTCCGGATTTGAATGAGAGACGTTTGTGTTGAAGTTGTGCACTGTGTTTGGTCTGTAGAAAAGACCTACATAGGGTAACTAACTGTATTTTGGCTGTAGAAAAGACTTACAGAGGGTAACTAACTGTGTAACTAACCGTTTTATTGAGTGTTCCCATTAACCATTAAAAGAGCAAACAATAAATCGATTATTCAATCTGAAGATGGTCAAATCTAATCGCATTTAAACCAGAAAACTGGCTTTCGCATTATCCAAGTCGGCTTCGGGTACCGTGATGGATCGGACTGTCTGCAAATCGTTAAAAAGTAGTTTTAGATAAGGTGTTCCATTTGAGTGAACATCCTTTGGAGTGGATCTCCTTTGTCATTTCTTTAAAAACTCGACTTTATTTAACCCGTTATAAGATAACTCACTGCATTAGTTGCCATTAGTTAGGTATTACGGTAGATACCCAAAACAGATACTCTAGCTGCATTTTGAATTGAGCTCCCAACTTGCTTTGTGATTACTGCAAGTTACCAATGACAATAATGATCATTCGTACGCTTGTAGGCATATTTACGAAGATTCGGATATGAATTGCTGATCTAGCGCCACAACCACACAGGAATAAGCAAGTTTTCGTCCTCTGATGCATTTATATTAGGGCGAACCTTTTTTCTTGCTTATATAGTGCTTTTAAAGCAATGTGTCACTGACGTCATCACCATTCGAATCTTGCGGAAAATGGACTGATTGTGTAAAGAACGATGGATGGATGAGTCAGCTGCTCCGATTGCAATCACATTGTGTACATTTGGATTAAAGGTCCTCTTTGATAACACAAAGCTTATCTTCTGCTTCTCATGCTCAACTTCTAGATGAAGGAGGAAGGTTTTGCTTTTTTTTTATTTTTGCCCAAGTGGCGGCTGTCTGTGTCTGCGTCTATTTCTAGAAAGGTAATCCAAACAACCGAACATTTATTTAACCAACATTGAACGACGACCTTCAATCAACCGGACAAAGGGGGTTGTTAATTTGTTTTCTGGAGCCCAAGTAGCTCGCCGACTATTTAGCGAAAGTGTTGAGCGTTGTTGATTTGTAAGTAGTAAATCTCGCTTCCCATAGAAACGTCGGAATGCGTATCGTCGGTAGTGAGTGAACGCAAATAGAGTGCAAACTGTTAAGAACGATAATCGCAACTTCTCATTGTACCACTGTACAATCCGTAGGGCACAATAGAAACCAGGGTAAGGTGCTCCCGTATAAGCCTTATTGAGCTGACAAATACAAATAACTAAAATTATACGATTATGTCAAGTCAGTGATTACTGCAAGTTACCAATGACTATAATGTTCAATAGGTTAGGCGGAGTACAGTACACCAACACAGAGATCAACTGCCTTCTTCGATGCTTCTTATAGGCGTTAACGGTACTTGTTCTTCGATGATAATTCCAAATTGCTTGTAACGCCTAAATCAGCTTTTTAACGAAAACTAAAGTCGGTTTACCATCAAATAGAGTGCTAACATGAGGACAAAGGGAACGATGATCGTCAGTTGTAAGCCAGTGTACATTGCCAGTACAGCGCTGTGATTAGATGTACCGAACGTATTAGCATCGAATAGAGGAAATGAGGTGCCCGAAATGCTCACTATTAGGCTGACGATGGTAACCAGTATGAAGTACTGCTTCACTTTCCTGAATTCAGCGTTTATAATCCTCCGTGTCACTCTTACCTTATACCAAAATTCCTTTTGAATCTTGCAGGACATGCAAACAGTGAGTAACTAATGAACGCCATTACCAGAGCAAGTAGTTCATATTGCGTTTCAGCAAAGGTTCTTTGAACTTTGTAAGAGAAATACCACCAATTCACACTGAAATAGGGTTTATAATCAATACAAGTGGCTTATCCTTCGAATGACTCACTTTGGGTAATGCGACCTTTCATTATTTGTCAATTTTTTGTAGAGTACAATAGCGTAGTACAGACCGGAGACTTCGGAAGGAATGTAGGACAAGTACAGAAATACTGTGTAGAGCTTTGAGATGTCATTTGTTTTTATGTGGAGCGAAATATAGAGAATCCAAATGATGATAAGAAGATTGATAACAGCTGCTGTTATTGGGAAGATGTGATCCTGATCGTGTGACGAACAACCCATTCTGAAAACTAATCTGCAAATCTGCACAACTTAAAGTGAAAACGGAAGTAAAGAAAAAACGTTCACGCTAAAAAAGGAAAATTCCATTAAAAACATTCTTCGGTTAGCATGTCCGTTATAGGCGGCGTAAGCAAGGCGTTGGCAAAAAGGAAACACGTGAAGTGTCGCGTTTCTTCACAGAAACAAAAGTACATTTTTTAGAACTTTCAACTGAAGCAAATGCTTCTGATGAGAATATCACATCACGTCGATGAGAGCCAAAGTTCAAGATAATTCTAAGCCTAAGGTGGTTCGTTAAGTAAGCGCAACGACCTTACAATCAGATTAAACTCAAGAATTGTTGGAGCATGGCCGAAATTCGAAAAGAATCTGGCAAAATGGCGAGTTATATATTCTGTCCAGAGTTACATGATGTCTACTCTACGCGAAGGAAGTGAACAAAAGCCGTTCTAAAAGCGGCAAAAATTCAGTACTTAATCTAAGGAGTGAAAACCGCAATTTTAACCAAAATGAGGGGACATAAAAGAGATTTTTTAGGCCGATAAACACATCCGCAATTAAGTTTTATTTGTCTCGTCTGCTTCCCTTGCATTATCGATTCATTTTTAAGGGTTACACTTATCCTGTCACATAATGGGAGTTTCCTTATCGCAAACCCGTTTGTAGCTTAATTTGGGAATAACAACGTTACGAGATTGCTGAAAAACAGAGCCAACGGCAAGTCGCTTTGTTAAGAATTATACGTATTTTTGAGGCAATCGTTGTTTCGAAGCCAAGGGGTGCATGGCCAAAATTTGCACCCCATTTTGGAAAAAGTAATATTGCAGCGTCCCGTGAGATTGTTTAAGGTGAAAATCATGCTTAGGTGCAACGTAGCAATTCCGAAGCCAAATCCGAGTCAAAGAAACATTGTAAATAAAGATAAAAAGGATATTCTATGGCGATAAACAGATGCATGTAGCCAAATAAACCATAATTACATTACGTTCAGCTTGCTTGCTTGCTTGTTTGTTTGTCTAAAAATAACCACAAGTCTTTTGAATTGTCCACGGGGGACAGTGAGTGTTATTGAAGGCGTTCGGAAAGGAAAAGTAGCAAAGGAAAAACGCAAACGCTTATGAAATGGCTTGACCTTACAAGTCGTGTGACCGGCGATAATACATTTCTCACGAGCGGGTGCATTGCCGACTATAAAACAATGGAGGTTAATTGAAAGTTACTAAAAGTTCAAGCGAATATTTGACATTCATTTTATTTTTATCAACAACTATGATGTGATGAACGGATTTGCGTGGTTGCCCTTGGAAACAAACTTTACAGAAATGGGGCACTTAATTCTTACGTCTTCTAGACCGTAAATAGTGTATTTAACACTTAAAAAACAATACTTGACCTAAAGAACCGGGCGTGATGGCATTTTATTATTTTTGAGAATAAGAAAGGTTATCTTAAGAACAATTTGCTTCCCTAAGAGTTCTGCGATCAATTGGCTCTATTTGACGATCACCGCCCCCCATCACATTGCCATTCGCTGTGTCCCATTTAGGTTCTGCCTGACATAATCACAGCTAGCAATATTTACCAGAAAACAACACAATTAAGAGAAAAAATAAGACAAATTAACAACAGACGAAGCTAAACATTCCGAGGTCGCTTGGGAAAGCAAGCCACTGCGCCTGCGGGTCTGCGTGGGTGTAGGAGGCCTATTAGTCACTGGATACCGCGGCTTAACAATCAGTGCAGACGTCTATCGTCAATACGAACTTCTGATTCTACCAGTTGGCGATTGTCAATTGGGGACCTTGATTGTCGAAAAAGCTCTTTTACGTCCTTTACGGTCGTGGGGGTTATCAGGAAATACCATTGAATGGTTTATTCGTGGTGAATTGACGGGTGGCGTTGGCGGATTTGTTAGCTTCGCGGCATTCGAAAGTCGCATTCTGCACTTTTACCAATAGTATGGTCGCTACACGAGCCATCTTCCCACCCCACAAAATGC
>AZHV01000722.1:0-10221 GCA_000505645.1 Steinernema monticolum
GTATACATATAAGAAGCGGGCAGTTTTGAAGTAATCAGCTACCGACTACGCCAAAAACCGAAGTTGGGCAACGTGTAGATCTCAATATGTGACCTTCCGAAATTGGGTCAATCAAATATTTGTTCGAGATATCGATGACGTGGTATAATGGAAAGCCCACTAAGTTCTCTACATAATATGACGTTCAGAGTCCATATAGCCTGAATGTTCGGATTTTCTAACATTTTCAGAAAACAGAGTTTTTGCAAGTTGCGTGCCAGAAGTAACTCCGCAAACATTTAGAATTGATCGTACAGTCTATATTGGTCATGTCCAAGAAGTTTACTGTAACAACGATCCACTTAAATGAAGCATACAAGTCATTAACTTTTGAAGGTTTCATTAGAATAAAAATGCGTAAGTCGTTGAGGAGATTTCAGGAGGCACTGGAACGTTCGTTCTAGAGTTGAGTTGATTAATGAAGCGTGTGATTAATGCCTCCAAACAATGTTTTCCTTCGCACAGTGGTTGTTGCGGTGAGTGTGCGCGTACATTGCCATGTGGACCACGAACAGGGTGATTTGCCTCGCGTCGATTTATAGCTTGTAGGTAGCGAGCGGAACTGTCAGCCTTTACATGCGAACAGTTGCGAAGCTCTTTCGAATGCAAATAGCAGCATTTGGTGGCTCTTACTCATGGCAACGTGCGCGTGTGCCATCAGATCGTCCGATTTTTGCCCTCACAGACTCCTCTGCGCGTTCGATCACTCCTCGCACGTCTCTCACATTGGTTCCCATCTTATCCAAGTGATAATGTTTATGTTGTCGACAGGGAACTAATGACCGTTTCTCTCTGAGAGGAGTTTTTCCGAAGACGTTACTCAATTATCGCTGAACGCCGCATTATCACCGTGGGAGAGGTCACTATATTTCGCGTAAAAGCATAAATAAGATGATAACAAAGTGTCAAATGCTTTCTCTGCAAACATTCTCTTTTCTCCATCAGAAACCCAAATTTGCATTAAGCAAAGACATTCTTTGTCTCCTTTTGACTTCCAATCAGTGGTTGCGATCTGTAACGTTTCCGTCTGTCGTCGCGGTTTGTTTTTCATTTCTGTGAGGAGGTGGGCCATCGACGGGCATTGCGACAGGGCTTCAATTCGCGCTTTCCCTTTGCACTTTAAGCTCTCGTTGAGCGGATCGTTCGAA
The DNA here is from genome assembly GCA_000505645.1 of Steinernema monticolum. Taxonomy (NCBI): domain Eukaryota; kingdom Metazoa; phylum Nematoda; class Chromadorea; order Rhabditida; family Steinernematidae; genus Steinernema; species Steinernema monticolum. The sequence goes on from AZHV01000722.1 coordinate 1,188, forward strand.
TTGGGCATAGTGTCGTGATCGCGCCGACGCGTTCAATCACGAGATGTCGGCTCCTCAACGCCTGTCTGTCTTCATCTTTGTGACCTTTCCTCAGTTGAGCGTGCACGTTCTTTTCATAATGTTTTTACTCTTCAGGGCATTCGCCCGTTCGTCGCGACCATTATTTACCGTTCATTTCAACGATTCACGTTTCAGAGGTAATCCCTTGCGCACCGCCCCGAACCGTTTAGTCGAACTCCTCTCCTCGGCAAGGTCCTTGAACTAGTCAGTTTTGGAGTCATGAAAGTGACAACTCTATTCTGCGCATTTCTTTTTTGCATTGCTGAATGGAAAGTCGTTGAGGTTTGCTGATCCTTCAAGCGACTTCACTGACTCATATCTTCTATCTTTTAGGGGTACGGTCGTGCTATTCGCAACGCAAAAGCGCAAAGAGACGATAGGAACCGAGTGACAATCGCTGTCAAAACAACTTCAAAGTTTCATGAGTCGCGAGCAAAGGATATTGCAGACACTTGGTTTCAGCTGGCCCCGGAGAATGTGAGTTTTTTGCATTTGTTTTCTGCAGCTGCACTGCGGCCGAAACTGGTGAGAAGCTCTCACATGAGTAAGCAATTACGGGAAAGAGAAACTTATAAATGAACTCATATATAATATTTATTTTTGCGAGAAAAGTGCGAAGAGGATGTATGTAACGATGCATTTACACCAATCCCCGTGCCTTCTGCTTAGGCTCTGCTCTCTTTTACAGTTGGCACATTATACAACCGCTCGTAACGATGTAAAAACTTCAACATTTAGATCTTCTTCTTCTCGGACTCAGATGACGACAAGTTGAACAAATCGTTGAATGGACATTTAATTAATACAAAGTGTGGAAAGGGACACTCTAGGTGAGATCGTTTACGCATTTACACCTCAACTGAGACGACTTCTTTTGTAGAGATCAACTCAACTGCAAGATGAACGCAGAGTTGGATTTATTTACGGCGAAAATGTCAGAGTAAGTGCTTTTTCGCTCAAATTTCGGTCGTATTGTCCAAAACGCTCGGATTGCATAGCTTCTGCAATTATCGTTTCCTTTCATCTTCACCTTTCCTCGGCGCATTGCGCAATTACGGTAATAACCGCGTCAGTGTCACAGATTGGCGCCGATGTCGTTCGTTAATGTCGCTTCCTTTTTCAACACTCAAATGAGGAAAATGTCCTTTTAACATTGGGCGCACTTAAGAGAAATCGATTTCAGGTGGTCATGCCATTTTGACGACGACAACTACGTAAACATAAACGTTCTTCTAGAAGTTCTTGATCTTTACGATCATAACAGAGACTGGTACCTCGGAAAGTCTTCTACCCACGGTCCCGTCGACATAGACATTAGAAACGAAAAGGTTCGACGCCTCTCAGAGGGACCAATTAACATTTCGATATTTCAGGCAAATTTCTGGTTTGCGACCGGAGGGGCCGGTATCTGTATGTCACGAGCACTTGTAAAGAAACTCAAAAAACACGTCGCAGATAATGGGTTCTTTGAATTGGGTTCCTACTTACATCTTCCAGACGATATGACTCTTGGCTATATGATCAGTAAGTGTTTTGCTCGATGTACACTCTACAGTTTTCATCACTCCCTCGGCGCCTCTGAATTTGACAGATCGTCGTCAATCGTTGCAACATTTATCTCAGGCGGCTCACTTGCTTTATCACGACTCGCGCCCCATTGCACCGCGCAATATTTTTTACGCACACAAAGCTCTTTGTCGTTAAACTCCGATTTCGGATCGTTGTCTTGTCGACCGTTTTCTTGACACCCTTACGCTACCATCCTACCGTAATCTCCCTGTTTCAGATTACCAAATTGGCACTTCGCTGACTACAATGAATCGCTTCCATTCACATTTCGAAGATCTTGCGTCGATTCCTCAAGAGTTGATTTCCGAGCAAGTAAGAGTATATTGCATTAACTCGAGTTAAATGAGTCACTGTTGCAGGTGAGCTTAAGTGCCGGAAGTTACGACAAGCACCGTCCGAACTTTGTCGCTGTGCCGATTGCGTTTCCCGTCGAAATGGATAAGCAACGCTTCCGATCCTTGCACTGTTTTTTGTTTTCGAAACGGTGTCCGGATATTCTGTAATGTTCCCTTTAGTGTTGTATCGTCGCAACTGTACGGGTTTGGTCGCCATACATATATTACACCTCAAAAGAAATACAAAATGTAGAGAAATTGTACATATCGTGTGTTAGATTTATATAAATTCCGATGAAAAGAAGTCTTAATCCGGTTTCGCGTCATACGCCGTAAGGTGCTCGAGATGTTAATTATAACGCACTTGGATTCGTTGATCTTTGCGAACAAAGGTTACTTATTCCAAAGTAAATCTTGTTTTCGTGTTACACGTCGATTTACGCAAATATTTTCAAACGAACAGAGATGATTGTAATTAACGTCAGTTGACCGAACGTAAACAGTAATCAAGTCCAAATAAAGCAGAATTCTAAAAAAATGACGTGTATAGGAAGAATTTGTATTGTTTCGTTTGTTGCTTTAGCGTTTCAGTTCAACTTTTGTACTTTCGTTTCCTGGAATACATGGTGAGAAAGAAATGCGTCAACGATAATTTATCTTCAATTAGCCTTTTTGGAAAGAGAAATCGTTTGCAGCGCTTACTTTGTGTGAGAAGTACGCTCACGCACTATCACCATGCATTTGTCATTCGTCTCTTCGTTTGATGTTACGCTTTCCGAGTGGAGTTCTTCCGGCCACAAAAATGTTCTTTGAATTTTGGTGTTTTACGTTACAACCGGCATTTTAGGTTCATTCGGAGAAGTGTTTGATGAAATAGTTACTTTCAAATAAAGAAGCCGTTGTGAAGGGTGAATTACGGTGTATTAAAGTGACCATTAACAATCCCTTTGATGACGTTGTCGGATGATGCCTGCTATATTCAACGGAAAGTCTCGATTTTCCCAGACTCTTCGAACTTGCTCATCGCACGCCGTATTCGTGCCGATTTTCGCCGCTCATGTCAATTATCTCCGAAAAATGAGAGTGGCAATAGGATGTGGGGCATGCGTTACTCGATCGTGACGTTTCAACTGACTGATTTATGTATTATTGAGGGAACAACATTTCTTTTTTTCCTTCATCCTTTGAATTGCGTGAATTGTTTCAAACACATTCCGTTACGCAACGTTTATAACCGATTTTAATGAGTGGTGTTCTTTTAAAATGCCAGATATCTTCTTCGGATACCCTCTTCGGAATGGCTCGACATCCAAAGCAGCTCTATCGCGTGTCTAACGAGTAATCAGATTTGTAACTGCTCAAGTATTCCAACAACGAATTGTTTTTTGATCACTTAGATAATGTAAAACATTTTAATTTTTCGTTCCTATTTACTCCCCCCTCCCCTCCCCTCCCCCTCTTAAGCAAGAACAAAATATCGTCGTGTATTCTCATTTCCGTCTTATTTGCGTATTTGGCCGTCGTTTCATTACGTTTAACTAAACGAAATGTTGCGTTGCTCACTTTATTTTTGGCTACGACCATAAGCGGCTATCACAGCGAGCAAAAGTTCGCGACTGGTCGTTCTGCGATCGTTACTCGTTAGACTCTGTTCTTTAACAGCATTTAACGTCTCACAAATGATAATCTCGGCGACTCCTCTCGCAATCTCAAAAAGATTTTCTTCTTTCCACGTTGAAGTTTTCGTGCGATATTCTGCTTCATAGTTTGATGCTAAACTTTCTGCATCTGAAATATGCACATGGGGGGCACTAGTCATACGTTCTCTGTTTCCCCTTAAGGTCATGCTGAAACCCTCTATTTTCGGATTTTTGTGAATTTGGAACACCTGCTAATAGCATATGGTGTGCCTATTTACGTCTTTTTTATGCAATTGGAGCGTTTACGCCGGCGGGCTTAGCACAACCATGTGTAGTGTAACAAACCTTTGTAGTTAGCAATTTCGGCTCGATTTTTGAGAGGTACTGTGCAAGAAGAAGAGATGTTGCGGTGCTTTCGCTGGGCGTTCGTCTTTATTTTAGCGAAAGATTGGTTTCTTGATCAATTAATCGTTAAATAAGCGTTGCTGTCATTGCAATTAGTCAAAAAAAGAAGAACCGCGATTGGTTACGGGTGTCCCTAAAAATCTCAACTCAAAGGTGTTCATCGCTCCAGATCCTTTGCTGGTCGGCTTAAAGGGAAACGACTCAAACGAGGGCTGCAGATCGGGTTCATGCTTTGCGATGACGTCTTGACGTTCGGCTTCATCAGGATAATCTCTCCATGATTTTCGCGCCGATGAGTGTATTCATTACATATACTGCTTGCTTGGAGAAAGGTAGGTGTTGGTGTCTCTGACAACGACGGTGAACAAGAAGGACGGACGGGCGCGGGGAAAAAGGGAGAGCGAGCGACCAAACGACTAAGCGAGTGAGCTGGTGATGTTGTCGCGCGTACGGCTTTCCGTTGCTTGCGTATCGTCGATTTGGAGTTTACGGATCAAGGGATAGATGGATGGAAGGAAGGACGGACGGACGTATGTATGGATACGAGTGCTGTGTCTATGACTGCACTGCCGACTACTTCCTCTTTTGGGACATTATGCTGTGTCAGGAAGTGGCGACACGATCGTTGTAAGAAGATGACTCCACTGAGTTGTGAGCAATACTCCTCAAGCGATTTTGTACTTTGGTTATCACATAAAACATGTGGAAACAATTAATTCTCTCGTCATTCGAACCGACTATAGAGTTGAACGTTGGCTGACTGTCGCGAAGACAAATGATAGACCGTCGCTTCTTTGATTATGATCCTTCTCGACCGCTTACATGGCCGTATGCTCGCTTTTGTGTTTTCTCGTTTTACTTTTCACTTGGAGAACACGTGAATGAGTGGATGCATAGCCGTAACCTGTTAATCTTAAGCTATGCGGCCTTCAGCGCAATTTCGCAAACGTCTCTCCGCTTCTAATCTTCTTTCTTACAAATTTTCATACGTCACCGACTCGCACTAAACCTCCTCGTCAAATTGCTTCGACAACAAGCATTTCTTTTATTTTCTTATATGCAGTGTTCTGTCCTATGAATTCAACAGATTCATCATGTAGTCTAGGTGTTGCGAACATCATCATCAACTCCTAACAGGTTGTTCTTCTGGACTTTTGATAAATCACGTCGTTAAACGACTTAAAGAGGTCAGTTGGCAAAGTTCTGTATTTTCGTTGCGAAACACGCTTGGAATGCAGATAATAAAAATTCGAGTTATGCAGAGTGTCTCGCCGAGAATTGACTTAACTCAACTGTCTGTCAATGCAAAGTTGCATGATCGGATTTACAATTTGTTTTTAGCATCCAACACTGTGATTTCTCAAACGACCAGCATGATTACTACTCGTACGCTAATCGCTGTTTTCCAGTTGTCGCGATGAACTCGCTTAAGATCACGTGCCATATGTCAATTTTCGTGATTTATCCAACTTAATAATAACTCAATCAGATCTTGTGCCCACGATTTAAAGAATAGCAATTCTGTTTTCAGGGTGTTATGCCATAGGCGTCGCCCAGCAGATAGTGAGGTTTCTCTGGGTAAAAGTAGTTGCTTGAAGAGGAGGTGGCGGAGGAGGACACCGATCGTGGATCGAGGTGCGCGAACGTTCCGTCGTTGGCGATTCGGTTGATGGACGTATTCGGCGATGAATCTTTGTCGCCGGCCGGCGCCGCATCGCCGCAGCCAACCGACGAATTAGCCGCACTTCTGTGCAACCGCTCCGAATCTCCGTTTCCTGGCTATTGCTTCCGGCACTACCAGTTCGGACGCGAACTCGGAAGAGGAAACTTTGCAACCGTTTTTCTCGCGCGGCATATGATCGCAAAAGTCGTTGTTGCGATCAAAGTAGTCGACAAATCGTCTTTGAACGAAGATAACTCCAAGAAAATAGAATGTGAACTAAAAGTTATGAAATCAGTGCATCACGCACATATTATCAAACTGTACGAGGTAAGATAGGTTCTCACGTGCCAAAGACCACACACGTCAATGTTCAGATTATCGAGACGGATCGTCATGTGTTCATCGTCACCGAATTCGCGCGAAACGGAGAACTTTACGGTAAGAAAGATTTCTTCAACAAAAAAAGACAATTCTTTTAAGATTTTCTTATTCGCCGGGGACGACTCGAAGAAGATGACGCCCGATTATTCTTTCAGCAAATATCTTCGGCCATTATGTACTGTCATGCAAAAAGTATCGTACATCGCGACATCAAAACTGAAAACATTTTGCTTAACAAAAACAACGAAGTGAAATTAATCGGTGAATCTCTTGATTATATATGGATTATCATTTAAAAGATGCGTTTAGATTTCGGATTCAGCGTTTTTCAAGAACCTTCAGAGTTTCTGTCTACGTGGTGTGGTAGTCCTCCTTATGCGGCACCGGAACTTCTAATCGGCAAAGAATACGACGGTTTTAAAGCAGACGTGTGGAGCCTTGGTGTCGTACTGTACATTCTTGTCACCGGTGGATTTCCATTTCCAGGTCGTTCGATGACAAAATTAAAAAAAGCAATTTTCAATACACCACTGCGAATCCCTTTTTGGGTTTCTGTCGGTACGTTCTAAACTATAAAGCATATGAACTCATCGAAAAACTTTAGAATGTTCCGACTTGATACGACGCATGCTCGTTGTCGATCCAAACAAAAGATTTTCAATGTCTGCCGTTCTATCGCACAAATGGTTTCTCACAAGAATGTCAAATGAAATGCGATCCGTTCTTAACAAAAATGTTGAACCAAGCGTGGACGATCCCGTCCCTGTCAGACTGAATCCAAGTGTTCTGATATTCATGCAACAATACACTAATTGGTCGGAAGAATCTATATACGAGGTACCGTTTCACTTACAGCTATGAACTCTACGATCATCATCTTCTCAGGAAGTTGTGAAAAGGAACTACAATTCTCCGATTTACGCAACATTTTGCATTCTTCAAGATAAACTTACAAGAAGTTTGTCACGTCAGAATTTGCTTTCGAGTAATGCAGGAAGCCCTAGAAGAGGATCGAGAGGATCTATCCTATCAGGAAAAGTTAATATAGAGCCTGAGCCATCAATCTCTATCATTCCCACACACCATTCCGCAATTCTAATGAATCCCGAATATGTAAGCTAGACGATTATTTTAGATTGTTTATATTACAACTTTGTGCATTTAGGATTCCGACGAAGCAAACGTTACAGAACTGGATAGAGAGATTCTTGAAGGTTCAACTCCTGCTCACATTCCCCCCTGCTTCGGATTAACCTTAAATATTGAAGAGCCTATGCTGCCTAATGCCCACGCTTACAACTTCGAAGTACGAAGACATACACTATGTGCTCCGGGTCCGCTTCCTGTCATGCCCGAAGCCCATCAACCGTTATGGAATCCTTTATTTATAGCTCCATATCAAGCAGATCGTGTTGCCGCGGTTGCTGCTTTCAATCAACAGCAGCAACAGCAGCAACAAAGACTCACCGAATTCGCTGCCATGAACCGTTTGCCACTAAACCATCATCATATGATGCCCTTACCTGGCTGTAAGATCTGTTTAACTGTGTTTTGTTACGTTATGCTTTAGACGAACGCCGTGCCAGTGCTGGTGAAGCCTTCTTCTTACCCAATGGATGTGGAGAACTGGTTCAGCCGCAACAGCAAGTAGGAAGTTCCGGTCACCGTCTATCGTACCCTGCGCCGCCAACATCTGCCCACAAATTGTCGGTAAGTCCTCCAGGAAACATCGAGGAAGAAGGTGCCCAATATCTTTATCGACAAGGCTCATCAAAACGAAATACGGTAGCGTATTAAATGCTCCGGTGAACATTGATTTATTGGTGTTTCCAGGTACATGGCACTCTGGGAGCTGGCTTTCCCGGGGGCCCGTTGGCTTCTCCAATCAATAGTGTACGTAGAAGCTGTCATCCATACACGAAATTAAGCGCGAATGAAAGGAGAAGCAGCTGGACTTCGAGCACTCAACTCAACAATGCACTTATTAACAGTCAGCAACAAGCTCAATTGGAATTTCTCTACCGACAAGCGCTCGCTTCTCCCATTCAGCAACTTCAGAAGGAGTTCCAGCAACTGACTGCTTCCAATTCAAATTCGAACGAAGGGTCGCGCCGATCTTTATGGTACATTTTTAGCTCATTAGCATTTATATTCTTTTTGATGTTCCAGTAAAACACCACCTGCGAACGTGAATTGCATGCCGCGCATCAGCATTACAGACGAACACAATAGATGCTATCCAACATCTTCTTCGTCCATCGACCCGGTTTCGGTGTTCCGGTACCACGTTGGACTGCTTACTGGTCATTCAGAAACAAACGTGGGAGAACTTCAAACGGAAACACCATCGTCGTTTGGACCTCGCCCGGCTACCGTAATTGGCTTCACAACTGCACCGCCTGATAAACAATCGCCCGATGCAAACATTTCCATTATGGACTTTTCGCCCGCTTCCAACAGCTGCATGAAGACAGTTTACTTCCGTATGGACGTAAAATCGTTATTTTCCCTTCTGAAAGAAGTTTTGGCGGAAGTTTTGATTGATTACGAAGAGAAAAGTTACAACTCCGATTCTGGTGTGTTTTGCAATAACACAAAAGTAGAAGAATTAATGATAATGCGTTCAGGTAACCGTGGTGTACGTGCCACATGCAACGATGGCACCAAATTCGACGTCGACTTGACAAACTGTTTGGATTCGGGTCGATCACAAATGCGTGTATTGTTCGTATCGGGCGATATGGCTCTCTATGAAGTATATTACTCCACTCTTCTGGGCCATATGGAGGCGACTGTTGCAATTTAACGAGCTCTCTGTTTTGCACGTTCAGGTTATCTGGTAGAAAATCTTGCCAACAGATTCGGGATTCTTTTAATTCAAATTGTGATAAGCATATGCTCATATTCGGATTTACTCATATTATCATTCCGTTCTTTTCTCCTTTTTTTTTGTTTTTCAGTGATTTCATTTTGCTCAAAAC
>KI639767.1:4026-14939 GCA_000505645.1 Steinernema monticolum
CTGTAACATCATCACACTTTTCGGACGAAACAGTCTTCCTGTTCCAAGAGGAAGGGGCACACCACGTTATACATACGTCTCACTGCGACGTGCCTGCATGCGTGTTGTCGCGTGTTCTCGATTGACTATAGCAAAGTTGCCGACTCGTTGTATTCTTCGGCCCTTCGCCCTCCGTTTTCAATTGCAACTTTCTACCACGTGCCCAATATAACTCTCCATTTATGTTTTCAGGTGATTCGACTTCAGCATGGATTGGATGTGCTGTTTCTCGTCGTGCAAACCGCGATACGCACGACTTGCAGAGTCGATTTATCCTCGTTCGCTCAACGATGGCCTCGTCACGTCGAATATGCAGAAGCTCACCTTCTATGCGATTTCGCATCCCGAAAAGCTGGATAGGATAGGCACCGTGCTAGTGAATCAGCTTTCGAAGGATCTTGCGAGGCAACGTTTTACTCAAGTGAAAATCTCCGTTGAGGCGATGGATCAGCTGCTTCAGAGTTGTCATGGATCACCGAGTTTGAATCAGTTCACGGAGAATTTCTTGAAAATGGTCCAGAAGTTGCTCGAGACCAATTTGCCTACTATGGAGGTACGTTCATTTTCATTTACTGACTGACACCTCCATTTCTATCAAAGCCAAATTTATTTGCACGCTTTTGTATGTTGTTATGTAGAGATAATCTTTCTGTCTTCTTCTCCGACTAAGTAATGCAATATACGTAGATAATTCTGAAAACAAGATACAATCGTTCAGGAAATGTGCTATCTTTCGTCTTTTCATCGTTGAACTGCTTCATTCTTGTCGTTTTTCGATTTTTCAGGGAAAATAACATTCACAAATAACTAAAAGCCAGTTATCACAAAAAAAAACAGTCCAAAACCAGTTTCTTTTTAGCACTTTTACCACTAAAACTTTTGTACATTTTCACCACATGGGCGATAAGTCACCCCTTTGACCGTTGCATCACTAACTCGACGATTTAACAAATATTTCAGAAATTAGCGACTGATTCGTTTGTAAATTTTGCCAATATCCAAGAAGAAACCCCCTCTTATCACCGTCAGTATGACTTCTTCATCTCCAAATTTACCGCGATGTGTCACGTGACGAGAGGAGACAATGCCTCCCAAGTTCGCTATCAAGGCTTGCGAGGATTACGAGGTGTTGTATGGAAATCTGTTACCGACGACCTTCAAGCGAATATTTGGGAAAAGCAACACATGGACAAAATTGTACCATCGATTCTTTTCAATTTTTACGATGATATTGGTAAAGTTTATGCCGATGGGCAGTGATTTTAAGGTTTTGGATGTTTAGATGAACAAGACAAATCTCCAAGCAAGAAAATTAACGAATGCGGTGATGAACCTTTTCTTGAGAACCTCGCTGCTGCTAGTATGGAGCAGAATCCTCGTCAGCTGGCTGACCAATGTCTCCGAGAGCTTATGGGCAAAGCATCTTTCGGTTCACTTCGCTCAGTGATGGAACCTGTGCTGAAACACTGTGACTCGCATAATAAGTGGCAACCTCCAGCTAATTTTGCTATAGCTACATTCCGCGCCATATTATACAGTATTCCTACTCAGATTTCTAATTTTGTCATGCAGGTAAGCTCTGTCAAATTACATCAGTTTTACAAAAAATGTTTCTTAGGTACTTATTAATCACTTGGATACGATGTCAGCTTCGGAAGCCGAAATCAGGATAGGAATTGCCACCGTATTGTCGAGTATCGTTTCCATCGCTGGAACATCTATTGGACCTTTACTTTTGGACATTTTCAACTCTCTCTTGAAGCATCTCCGAGCGTCTGTTGAGTATCAGCAGTCAAGAGCGTGTCCTAGTATTGATCGAGAAAGGCGATATCAGGAGACTTTGATTAATGCTATGGCTGATTTCGCCAACGCTCTTCCTGATTATCAGAAGGTGGAAATCATGATGTTCACGGTCGGAAATATCCCAAAACTTGCGGACGACGACAGAGCTATGAAGTCGAGCGATTCGTTCTTGCAGCATGTTTTAGTTAAAACTCTTTTGAAGGTTTGTTTTGTTTAAAATTTGGTTTGTGATCAAGTTTAGTTCAGATTGCCACAAAGTACAAGACTGTTTACCTAGCAACGATGTTCACGGATTCGTTTTTGAACACTCTCCTAGATTTGTCTCTTGTTTCTGACCCTCAAGTACGGTATACGACGCAAAGGATTTTCCACACCTTGTTTGATAGGTAAATATTTGCTTTTACTTGTCGTATTATGTGATTGCTTTTCAGACATGATAACCTTAACTGTTTGGAACATTTACCCTTTATCGGCGACGTTGCTGACTTGCAGCTGACAGTGGAAAAGTGCAGCCGAGGTGATCAGATGTTTATGCGTCGACAGATCTCTCACTTCACCAGTGTTATCTATAGGTAAACAAATCTTCAAAGTTTACCAATCATACAGTATTTTTTAGATGCGTTTGTCTTATTGTGGAAGACGAGCACCTTCAGAATAACATGGACGCTGTTCTTTGCACGATGGCGCTACTTTGCATCGAAGTTGGTTACGACGAAGTACATTTTTAATTAAGGAGGACATTCTAGTGTATCCGTATGTTTAGACTTTGATCGAGCTCTTCCGTCTTGCATTCGGACTGCAGTCTATGGCACTCGACAACTCTGATTCTTTCCGATGTGGTATTTTGAAGAAGGCAGCGATTCATAACCTCGTTGCTCGGTATCTCAACTTGAGTTGCCAATTTCTCGCTATTCCCTCCTTATGCCACCATGTTCAACAGGTGGTGAGCAGCCGGGCACAGAAGGCCCATCCTTTGGTCCACTTCAACGACAAGGGTCTTCCGAAACAGACGACTCTGAGTGAAGGCGCGCCATGTGCGTTGGAAATTGACGACGATTTAACGCTTCAATTCGATAAGAGCGACTTGTCGGAAGCACTGAAAGCGTCCGGAAAAGAAGTTCAGCATCTGTCAGTTCCTTTCAAAGTGCCCATTGGGTCGCCGATCTCGAATGTTCCCTCACACCGAGCATCGTTATCTGGAGCGCTTTTTGATGTGAACGAATCGAACGATACGCCTAAGGGTAGCTCCAACGAAGCTGCTCTGGACGATATCTCTTTGGATTTAAGCATCGATTGGACGCCACCAGGATCGAGGAAAACATCCCGAAGAAATACGATCTTCAATCCAGGTAGGAAATTTGTTTTATGAACGGCGCATTTTGAGTCTTTCGAAGAAGGGGAAAAGACTTGAGGCGTCAGGATGAAGAAAAGCGGTTCTGACAGGGAAGCGAGTCCTCCCGGGTTCTGATAGAAGAGGGACTTTAAAGGATTCTGAAGTACAGGCAAGACATCTGGCACTTTTGAAAACGGGAAGGAATACTTCAGACGTGTCTGAAAGGAAGATGACAGAGGGAGAGCGTTCGAGGTGTCTGAGGAAAGATAGGAGGGTTTCTGAATTGCGACTGCTTTGGAAGAAGGATTTCGTCGCTCCTTAATCCGAAATCTTTATTTCCCTAGGTTTCTTTATTTCCTTAGGATGACATCTTTCGGTTTGCAAGTCATACAGAGTAGTTTGATGCAACTAATACCAAAATTTGAATTTACATTAAGACATTCGGTGACGTTACAAGACGAAAATTGTTTAAAGAGCGCTGTACTATACACTTTTGTAAACGGATTGGAAATCATTCATATGTCGCTACAATTTAATTAAGTCATTGTTTTGTTGTGAAAACCAATTAAAATTAAATCACTTTTAGATGGGCTCGATCTCATGATTCCAACAAATGTTGCGACATTACGTCAGATGGTTAACGCTCAACCCGACCTTAACGAGGAAGTTCGAAAAGATCAGGTTTGTTTTAATATTCATCATTTGTCTTATTTGTCTTTGTTTTTAGGATCAGAGTCTGAAGATTGTAAGTATGTTCCGCGATGACCCCGATGCCGCATTCTCCGCTTGTGTGCAGAAGGATATCGCCGACGACCAGGCCGGCGATTTGTCAACAAGTATCCAGCGATTAATCCAGCGAAACATGAACTCTGCACAGATGAGCGTCTGCACTCACAAAACCAAACCCAAGAACATCTTCGAATTAAAGCTTCCAGAATCGTTTGTATTCTAGACATTTAGATCTCTTCCTGAAGAACCCCAATAGTAATTGTGATACTGTAGATATGTTTTCGTCTTAATCTTTAATTTATTTGGTAAGCTAGTAATATACATATAGATGAAAATAGACAAACAGCAGAGTAGCCAGAGTGCCCTCTCCGTCTTGTTGACATGTGTAAGCCAGAAGGCGAGAAAATATCTCGTGAATTGGTGGCCATTTTTTCTCGCGCCGATAAGATCGATGCGATGGCCCTAGGCCGACGAGCAGGCGAGCTTTCGCTCCCAGTGGCCTGCGACTTCTTCTCAAGTCGCACTCGATGCTCAGCTAATTGTCTCTCCCGAGCCGGACGATCGATTGACTGTCTTATAGACATTGACTGGACGGCCGACTGACTGTCCGACGACCTTTTGCGCACTGCGCGGAGGAGGGATGACGCTGTTGACATTTTGGCAATAATCGATGTGTCGTTTTTTGAAGGTTTTAGTATTGAATTGCAAATGAATTACGCTAGCAAGATTCGTGTTGTTCTCGCGACGTTTACGCATATGTTTGAAAGAACTATTTGATGAAGGAGGGTCGTTTTTACCATTGATGCTATAAATTTAATATGGATATAGAAAGTGAAGAATTCCGCTGTCTTTTCCTTTTTTTGCGTTTGTCGCCAACGATTTATTGTCTCTGTTGAGCTATAATTTAAAGCGACATGGAGTTTTCGACCATCCATATTAGGGTCCGCTAAAAAAATGTGGATTTCAGCTTTCTTCCGTGGTAGGACCGAACAAAGTAGAATTGCCTTTATTTTGTGCGATTGTAATGTTTCGTTGTGCTTGGTGACCTTCATGTACGAAAAGTGAAAGAACAGCAACATTTCGGCGAAAAAATGATGAAAAAACTATGTTGCTCCTTTAGTTTCCTGTTTTGACGCATTTCTCAGCAAGCTCAAGCTCACGAAACACCACAATCATTTAAAATCTTTAAACAGCCAACACGGCAGAAATATGACTTTGTCTTCCCCGCTCTAAAATTCAATAAAATATTGTGCAACAGCATCGGATACAGTAGACGCCTTCCATTCTCTTTTCAACGTTATTTTTTGTTTATAATTTCCTTCTTCGCAACTTCCGCACGAGTCGATCCATTGTCAATCGGGCTATGTACATATCTGACACTTGGTACCGTCGAAGATGTTTGTTTTCTCATTTTTGCACAGCAGGTGACTGCGGAGACCGTGATTGATGAACGACTTTGATAAAACGTCGTTATCTCGCCACCACATATCGTATTTGACGACTACCGTACCCCACAACGGCCCCTAAACCAATGAGTTCGTTTATCGACAGCTTCATTTAAATTCAATTTACTCGACGTCTTCCTCCAAGGTCGGAATGCGCGCGGCGTGGGTCGTTTCGCGGCGCTCGAGTGGCGACGGCGTCGTCCATTCGGTTATTATCCAGTGCGCGCCAGTAGGGTCAGCTCGTGATTTCAGCTAAAAATGCATCAAAAATGCTAAACCCGACGGGGAGAGCGACAACTGCAAAACTATTATATTACATTCTGATTTCAAGCGCCGAAAATAAGTGCTGTTTTGAAGGAGATATTCTTTTTTATTGATCTAGCGATTTATGCAGCGTGTCGTACATCCTCGTACATTTCATTTAATGTTTCGTAACCTCTCAGACATTAAATTCTGACTTTTCGTCAACACGACAAGTCTCCTGACTGTTTTCTTCGGCCCGCCTAACCGACAACTAGGCGAGGGGAGACCGGCGAAAAGTGTCTTTTTTGTATGCGTTAAAGCGGTCGATTGAAATCTGCGAAGCGGTGATTGATTTAGTTTGCGCTTCTCGATACTCGTTTTCGAGGGCGCCATCACGAGGCGCACGTGTTTTTCTTTGTGTTTGCCGTGCAGAATGCAACAGAAATCTTTTCAATTTGATCGATTGGAACTTTTTTTTGAGCGATTTTAGATTTCTTGACATCACATGTTTCGGCGTTCACTCCGTTTCACCCTTTGAAATGTTGCTTTAGTTGGTTTTTCACGTTTCCGTTAGAATCATGTGGTTTCATCGTGTTCTCTGGATTCAGTTTGTTGTAAAACGTTCACGAAACAGAAGCAAAGAAAAACAAATTATGAATTTCGTTTTTCGTTTTTCCTGAGTTGGTGAGATGGGTTTTCTCCGCTTTTCCTGACGATATCGTTGTTGTTGTGATGATTCTTGCGCACATGGAACACGAGATAATTATCCGATTTGCGCGAAAACACGTAAACGGCGGTTTACTGAAGGATGGGAAATATCACTTATGAATTGCTGAAGTTTGATCATTGCTTTGTATTTTTGTGATTCCCTCGCCTTCTCCTTAAAACATGCAATAAACAATGTGAAACAGTCATTTAAAGTGGAAAGGTGCGACTTTGACAAACCCATTAGAGCGGAAAACTCTTAGTTTGTAGATTTCTTCGCTGAATCGTTTTTCTTCCACGTTTTATAAACGTTCGACAGGAGGTAACTGTTCTATTTGCACGAAAACACGAAAAAAAGATTAAATCAGATAGAACTACGGTGTTCGCCCTCACGCAGGTGCACAAGCTGTTCTTTGTGTTTTCCCGCAAAATTCGTCCCTCTTTTAAACTAATAAAAGAGATTCCCTCCGATTCCCAGACTTTTGACCTCTGCGATGCTGTAAAAGCGGATGTTTTGAGGTCATTAGTCTTTCGGCTTTTAGCGGTCATTAAGTCCCTTTATGAGTTGAGTGTGCGAACGCTAAGTAACGGCTCTTTGCGTTCATCGTATTCGAGGGAAGTGGATTAAAAACACTGCGCAGGGGGCTTCAAGTTACCTGGGATACCGCATGGTCGACGTCCTTCTAGAAGGAATTCCTGTAAACAATAATATTTTGAATCGATTTGGGTTAATTCACCAAATTGTCGTCGTCGCTTCCCTCGAGTCAACGAGCCATAACATGAATGTTTTGGTTATACTCCGTTCTTTTACGACCAAAAAAATACAGTAATTAACCCAAGCGCAGGCTCCATCCAAACTTTAATTTTCAGTTGGGGTGTTTGGGTGGACAATTCTTTTCCTCACGTTCTCGACCACCTTATATTGTAGGCGTGCACTCACTCAATTGCTATTCTCGGAACGCGTTGGCATTGGCAACACATTTCCTCTGGGGTTTTAGGTCGTGTGTCTTTCAAGGCTTCTGATTTCACTTTTTGCACTAAGAAACCGGTTTGAAAATCGATTCTTCTCGGATGTTTAATGCGTTTTTGTCGCTTTTCATTCATTCAAAACGCCAAAAAACAATCTCTTCCCGTCAACACGACCTTACGAAAGCGTTTTCGCTATTTTTAATTCCTTCTTCGTTCTTCCCTCGCTGAAGTCAATCTTGTTTCTTTTGTTTATCTCTCGCGCGTGTGTGTGTGGCCTCGGGCGAAAACATCATTTTCCTCTTTCTCTAATTATCGCTCATAAACCAAAAGAAAACGCGCTCGATTTAAAGTCAAAGTTGCGAATCGTGTAGATCGTTACCCCGAGGGACATGTACACCACTCGAACGGCCGCTCAGCAATCCCTGGGGGCTTCTTTTGACCTTCGAGCGACCAATTTGCATATATTTCAAATGGACATCTGCTGTTTTCAGATTGCTTTCGAGTGGACGACCACTCAGCTCCCAGATCGATATGCAGAGGAGAGTTTTGATTCTCCTTTTGGGAGTCATATGCTCGATTCGAGGTGGGTTTTATAATTATGTTGTTATAATAAAGCTAGTAGCTAATAGTTTTCGGGAGAGGGTGGATTGGTGGAGGTAGACCATTGAAGGGGTTGCGTAAAATGTTTAGGCGTTGAAATTTTTCATAGCCGGCAATCATAAGTGATTATGGTAATCTTAAATAATTGAAATAAATGCGTATTTAAGAGAAATACAAGATTTGAAGCTACCGTATCCCATTTGAATCTGAGGATAACAAATGTTCAAGTTTACACTTTCGTTTTTTAATTTCATTTATCAGCGTAAATTCATCCGCTTGAACATTATCGAAATACGGTCGCTTAGATAAGACTACGCTCAAAACGATTGTTTGCCCTCTTACTACGCGAAGAAGACCCTTCTTTATGCTCGAAATTTTGTTTATCCCTTAACCCTTCTGTGCCTAAGCTCTATTCAATTAATTGACCGAATAAAAACCCTCAATGAGTCTCTTCTCCAACCCTCAATTGCCTAATAGACCGTTTTTGAGACGCCAAAGCCGATGACCAAGACAAGAGCCACTTCCGGTTAATGAGAATTCAAATTCTCCTCTCCAGACATTAAAAAACTTAACCCCTCCGCATGTGCCCTTCTCAATCAATATATATTTAGCACTTGAATCCTTCGACTACCGCATTGACAACTCCCAGGGATCGATCGTTAACCTCAGACACAAGAGGGACGCAATCGAACAGAGTGAAGACGACGAACCCGACTTAGGAGACGACGACAACGTTGAGAAGTTGTGGAAAATTCCAGAAGAGATCACTGTAACTGGCGATTTCGGTGATGATGACCAGAAGGTACTTTCTTCGTGGTAAAAACGTTATTTTAAAAAAGCTTTCAGACCGATCTAACATATTACCATTACGATACATTCAATACGACTGCCGCTTTCGAGAAACATTACCAGAATGTCACGGATATGTTGAGTCGTGGCGCGACGGGAAAGGTTAAGCATGCGATGCTTCATTCCAGTTATAGGAAAGCTGCCGTAAGTACATCTATCCCTAAGAAAAACTTAATTGAGTGGTTGATAGTTGATTCTCTTACTTTTAAGTACAGAAAACGTTTCAGTCGATTTTCGTCCATTGATGGCAAACAGCTTTGAAATAATCAATTTTTAGACATTTTGAGGGAAAAACTGATTTTTTGTCAATGTAGTGAACAATCATCCGCTTCATCGGTGTTAAGATGTATAGTTAAACTTAAATTGAATGACCGTGGGTCACGGAACTGGAAATATCTTTAGTGTGGATTTTCTAGTACGTTTTGGAATGATTCGCCATCTGAGATGACCATTCTCCCTTTTATGATTGACTTTTATATGCCCAAACGTTGTAGGCCGCCAACTTAACCTTCGAATTCCCCTTCTACGGTCACTACCTTCGTCACCTCACCCTCACCACAGGCGGTTTCTGCTACGTCGGAGACGAATCGCACAGTTGGCTTGCGGCCACTCAATACATCGCCCCTTTGATGTCGAATTTCGAGTCGAACTATAATGATTCAACAATACAGTATGCCGATGATGGAAAGAAATTTGTTGTTGAGTGGTTGAACGTCCGTCTCAGAGACAATCCAACTGCTGGTCAGTTCACTTTCCAAACGGTCATTCACAAGAATGGCGACATCTGGTTTATCTACAAATCGGTAGGTGTACGGTAGTGGTGTACAAGGTTCAAATGAGATGATGTCAGATTCCGGTGCCCGTAGGTAACATCAGCACTCATCAGCACCCTAGAAAGATTGGCGTTAGTGATGCCTACTTGTTCAACCAGAAGTTGATCAGTGAAGACGGGAAAACGTCGACAAAACGCGTTATTTTCGAATATCATAGAATAAACGTCCCGGAAACAGCAGTGAAGAATGGATCGGTTGTGGTGCTTTATGCTCAGCAAAGTAAGTTCCATCTAAGCCTACGAATAGCAATAGCCTAATTTGACGCTGAATTCGGGATCGCTGAATCCGAATAAACAAATTTAAAAACAGGAAAAGGTCTCTGAAAGCAGTTTTAGAGCAAATTATCGAAGCTGAGCGTTATAGAATTCTCCAGTACTTTTGCACATTTACCCTCAATGCTACATTTCTCGTTGTTCACTAAATTAAATTTATCTATTTGGGAGCATGAAAATGGCCTTTTAGGCTGTTTAGATCACGCCGACCGCCAACATAAAAATCTTCTTATTGATGACGGTGTTTCTCTAATCTAACCTTTTACCTCTATTGCAGCCTGCATCCAATTCAACTCGTGCTCTGACTGCGCCAACTCGAACCTCAAACACTTCAACTGCTCGTGGTGCCACAAGAAAGAGTCGACGCCCTTCTGCTCCGACCAGCAAGGCATGAACCGTCGACGGCAGGATTGGGTGGAAGGCGACTGCGTCAATCAAGGGGCAAACATCTACTGCGATGGATCGACCACCACGGGCAACACTTCTCACGAATCGCTCTTCACCTCTCCAGCACCCGACCACGTCATCCCCTTGGAGCTGAACACGACAAAGAAACCATCACACGAGGAGCTTCAGAAAGAGCACACGACTTCGGGAAGTGGATTTGCATCGGTCTTCTCTGTGTTGTTCATTTTCGCGGTGGGAGCCTTGATTTGGCTAGCGTACGCGTATCACAATCCACATTCGGCGTCTGGGCAGTTGTTGATCAAGGTAGCTGTTGTGAGATTTACCCAATTACCGTAACCCACTTATAGTACCGACCGACGAGGTGGCTCTCGCCCAACAGCCACGTGCGCTACAGTGCCTCGCTACACATCTGAAGTCCTTCTTTTGCTCACTCGACTCTCAATTCTTTCCGCGCGGGTTCCTTCTTCCCTCTTCGATTTCGCTCTCTTCGGAATCAAGAAATCTCTTCTGAAGTCAACGACAGGAATATTTCAGTGTTTCTAGTTGGCCCTATTGTGTACACAGAATATTTGGTCCGAAATAGATGTTTGATTTAAGTGCCTGATGTTCCTGATTAATTTTGACAGGAGTACTGTAAATCATACAAGTGCGGTGATACTGTAGCCGATTACCAAAAAATTCCTAT
>KI639768.1:3650-15654 GCA_000505645.1 Steinernema monticolum
AAATTTATCATTTCGGTCATTCGTGCCGTCTAAGTCCGTTGTTTTTCATGCCGTGTAAGTCTTTTGTTTAAGTGGTAGGAATAAAAATAAGAAATACAACGGAGTTTAAATGCAGAACTACAAATGCAAAACGTTAGCCCGATGCGGGGCTCGAACCCGCGACAGCCAGATTAAGAGTCTGGTGCTCTACCGACTGAGCTAACCGGGCTTATCATTAGGACTTACGGAAACGCTGATAAAGTAGACCCTTGTCTTTCGATTTTCATACAATACTCTGTTGGGAACATTCCGACACGTGTTGTTCTCAATTTTCCTAAAATTGATTGCATTTTTTTGTCATTGGAGTTCTGCTCACATTTCACTAATAAGACAGTCAACTTCGCTTTCACTGTCATCGTAGCACTCAACAATCGCATCTTCCCACAGTATCGGAAGTCTGTTATTCGGAGAACACTTCTCCTCGGTCACATAATAGTAACAGTTCCCTGGAGAACTCAACGCGTAATCGCACCGCTGTGTGTGGGCGGGTGCGACGTCGTTCAGATCGGCTAGCGGTTCTTTGCGTGGCAACAGATGTGCAATCTGATCGATACTGCGTACCGGATGCGTATAGATCGCTTCATATTCGTATTTTATAAACGTTGGATATCCCCAAAGTACGCGAAACCAAGATTTTCTAAATAAATTTAGGGGAAGCGTATTTGCGGACGGCTTACGGTAGTTTCAGCTGATCAGGCAAATCGAACACTATGATCACACCTATAGCTATGATAATCGAGACGGCAAAGAGTGCTGAGGACATGGTTAAAGGCCATCTGAGCGAATTTGAGTGTCCAAAAGGTCGCAAACCCCTCCGTCGCTAAGCAACAAGGCAAACAATTCAGGAACTGATAGACCGAACTAGTGAAAGTATGAGGTTTATTGGTGGCGTCGACCGTCTGGTCTGGATATTTCGAAAATTATTTTTCGCTTTTCGAATATCATCACGCACAGCCTAAATCAAATTCTGCAGAAGCTTGCAAAATTGAAGGTTCTGGATGCATCTGGCCGAGCGAGAGGGGTTTCATGCAAAATTTGCAAGAAATGGCACTGGAGGAATGTGGATGCGCGAGAGCGGGTTTGCAGCTGATTATCAGCTGCTTCGGGAGCGACTGATCAGTGGGTATGTTGCGCAGTGTTCTGCAGACTACTCAACTCTGCTGGAATTATTGATTTGAAGATTATAAGCTCGCTGTATTGATTGGTGTATTGCGTTGACGTTGCTTTCTGTGGAGAACTCGCGATATTAGACATTTTGATGCGTTGTAGTTGTAAGTCTTACGGTATTCATTTTAGACAGATTTCTATGCGTTGTCCGCTCATTGTTGTTAATAATATACGCTCATTTATTCAGCCGCAGACCGATGGGACGCATTTAAACTTGCCTTTATATCTTCGCGATTTCCATGTTTTATAGCTGTTTTATATTCCTTTACGTTCTTAAATATGTGATTTTTTCAGTTGCTTTAATAATGACTTCGACCAAATCGTCTACTAATGGATCTGATACTACTGACTATAACAAGAAAGTAAGTATTTTGACATTTTCTGTTCAACTAGTAATTCTGGATATGTTTAGCTTGGTCAATACAAGGAGGACCTTATTCGCAAAGCTGAGAAAATCGTCCTCGAGGAATTCCCTAAGCGCGTTTTGAAGTTCAACGATCTTCTCGAAGATCCCCAGTTCTCGTACGATCTTCTTAGCACATATCTTCCCGACGTTGAACTGAACTTGCCTCGTCCTACCGAAGTGTCCAAAACTCAGAAGGACGGTGAAGATGGCGGACCATGCAAGAAGCGGAAGCGTGTCGAACAGACCAATGGTGATTTGATTTTCGAAGATGACACCACTGGTTAGTTTATAATTCTTTGATGCATTTGATAACATGATCTGGTAATTTTAGGCACACCAGTCTACACTTTCGTGAACGGATCTGTGAAGTGCAACCAGAAGTTGTCAGAACTTACCGATTTGGTCCGTCCTATGCTCAGAGATGCAGTCGAAGATGTGAACAAGGTAAAGATGTGGATTCTGTTCCTTATTCCACGTATCGAAGATGGAAACAACTTCGGAGTGTCTATCCAAGAAGAAACTTTGAGCGAAGTACGGACAGTCGAAAGCGAAGCTGCTAGCTTCCTTGATCAGATGTCGCGCTATTTTGTTAGTCGTGCTCGTCTCGTCACAAAGGTCGCGAAGTATCCTCATGTGGTTAGTTTAGCGTAAAAAGAAGTGCTTATTCATGTGGTTTGTTTAGGACGATTATCGCCGCGCCATTGTTGATTTGGATGAGAAGCAATTCATCAATATCCGCTTGGTCCTTACCGAGATGCGTAACCACTTTGCTACACTCCACGACATGATCACGAAGAACATGGAGAAGATCAAGACGCCACGTACTTCGAACATCGACCACATGTACTGAAATGGTTGCGATCAATACGGTCTATTAGTCGACATATCTACGGTTGTGTTTGTACATATGTCGATATGTTGTTGCCAGATCTTGTTTTTTTTATTGCAAAAATGTAATTTTCGAAAGACTGAAACCACCATTTATTCAATTGAGGGCTGATAAGAACTTATTGAATCGGTATTGCGCGACATAAAACTGGCATGAACAGGGCGTTGGCGAGTTAGATAGGCAGTCGTTGGTGAAGTGAAAGACGGGTTGGTGCTAAAGCGAATGGGGTGCTTGCGTAAACCATCTTTCAGGTGTTACCTGTGTTTTCGAACTGG
The DNA here is from genome assembly GCA_000505645.1 of Steinernema monticolum. Lineage (NCBI taxonomy): Eukaryota > Metazoa > Nematoda > Chromadorea > Rhabditida > Steinernematidae > Steinernema > Steinernema monticolum. Next base: position 6,427 of record KI639768.1, read on the forward strand.
AGGAGTTAGAGTTTTTGAGCTACTTGGGGTAGATCTGACAGACTGGAGCTGTTCGGAAGGCGCTGACGACGTGGAGCGAAGTGACGATATGGCTTGAGAAGAAGTCGAAGAAGACATCGTTTTCGATGAAGCAGAAGCACTGGTTACCGATCTCGATGTCCGTGAAGTCGATGCAGTGCGAGAACTAGACGAAGAAGCAGACTTAGATGTGGACGATCGCGCTGATGATGACACAGAAGGCGATTGGATCTTCTCAGTTTGCACTTGTACAACTGAAGTTTTAGGTCGACGGTCAGTTTGCAGCTTCACAGAAGCGCTCGTCGCTCTCGGTCCCCTGGTGATGGGGATCGGGAGCGGCTGTGTGGGAATGATCGGCTCGTGGCGGAGTTTGAACAGTTCGGCGAGAGTGTTCCTTCTGATCTTATGCAGCTCCTTCTGCATCGACGCTTCGAGTTTCACTTTTGTATCGATCGATCTGTCGAGGGTGCGAATCATTTGCAGTCGTGGGATCACGTTGAACCCCAGTTTTGCGTTTCGCACGCCGAGGACATCTGGAAGTAAGCTAATTCGTGCGTTTTCAATTCGATTTTAGCTTACTCTGTGGTGGTCGATGTGTTGATCTCGATTTTTTCATAATCGAAGCAATGATTTCCTTCGTTAGGTGATTGATAAGGCGCTTCAGGAATCGCTTATCCTTTAGGTCGACTTTAGGCGGTGGTCCTGAGCTGTCTGTCTGAGCGGAAGCAGTAGATGTAGAGGGCTTCGGTGTCTTCGGTGGATTCTTCAGTGGATCCGTCTGGCAACTGACTTCCTCTCTGCGAATTGTGCGAACTCTTATTTGCGTTGCTTGATCGCACAGTCTTCTCGATACGGAGACTTGAATGCCGCGATTCTTTACCTTCTGAGACGTCTGAACTGCCACAGAAGTGCATACTGTAGAGCGGAACGGAATTGAAGGCGCTGCTCGGGCACTCAAGGCGGCTGTGGCGGTCTCGACACGAAGAAGACGCGCTGTTATCACGAGTTGACATGTGCGAATGGAAGTTTCAGGTGAGTACATCTGAATAGCACCGCGACATTGAAGTGTTGACGGGTCTTCTGAAGTGAAATCGGAGATGAAGACGGAACACGAAGAGATGGAACGATTTGAGGACAGAAGCTCCAGATTGAGGGATTCACTCTTCACGGAATCAAGGAATTCGGGCGATTCGAAGAAGAAACATGATCGTCCGACGCTAATTGACGCTTCTGAAAGAAGGAATATTGCAAACAAAGACGTTTTATGAACGATTACCTCGGTCTTGCATCTCCAATGGAACCCCAAGAGGGATCGTTTCCCGCTCAAAGTCGGCCACTCGAAAGCGAATCGCGTCAAAGTGGAATCTCTCGGCTTCATCGGCAATTCGAACGACTTTTTCGACGATCAATTCGAAGCGGAAAAGCTCGCGACGCGACTCGGCAGTGTCCATTGCGTGGGCGGCTGTCTGCCACCGGTGACCACCGCTGGACAGGCACAGACAAGACTGCGCAAGACTCGATTGCGGTGGTCGCTATGACGACAGCTGTGCAGGTATAGGTCGGGCCTAATCCGCCGTGTTCTATTGAACGAAACCTAATGAGCGGTTTGTTTTCGATCGAACGCAATCGACGTCTGAGGAATTGTTGTGTAATACTGTAATTCGAAGGTTGTACTTCCTTTCGGAGTATGTACAGCGTGCTGCCACCCAATTAACGCGCCTCATTGGCTCAGGGGCAGAGCGTCTGTCTAGTAAACAGAAGGTCGCTGGTTCGATTCCAGCATGAGGCATCTCTTTTTTAATTTTTGTTGGAGGAGCGTTATTTTAATGTTTTTCTGCTCTTATACAACGACAAAAACTCATAGACAGTTTTTAACAAGAACAAATGAAAACAAAAAAATATTAGCCCGATGCGGGGCTCGAACCCGCGACAGCCAGATTAAGAGTCTGGTGCTCTACCGACTGAGCTAACCGGGCGTCGAATGTTTGTCGATCAAAACTCTTTGTAAAGCAAACATCACATGTTCTCTGGGATGTTTAAATGAGTCGGGGGCGTACGCGTTTGTTGAAACGAGGACGAACGGCCGAAGGAAGATAAACGTCATGTGCGGTGGCGGCCGCACCCGTCGAGTGCCGATAAATAATTTATCCCGCTCCTCTCCCTTTTTTCGCTGCGGTTCGCGAAAACGCGACGTGAGCATGAGAATCGCCTTTTGAGGAATCTTCCGCTCGCTCCTGCTCCGTCTAGACCGATCGTGGCTGTACTTTGCAAGACCGTTGAACTGCAAGACTGACACAACGGACAGTTCCTAACGATGCCGTCACTGGTTGCTTTCCGAAGAAGATGGAATATCGCGTCGGACGACTTTGTTTTTCCGGAAATCACTGAAGCCGCTGTCAGAATCCTCTGGTAAGTCGTCATCTATTAGTTTTTCTGAATGAATGGACGATTATGAAACAATTTGTTGCGCCAAATGTCACTTTTTGCTTTTTAGTTGATGTAATCGTTTTGTCAGCTGGAGCGAACATTGTTCAGCGCTTTTTACAGCTCAGAGCTCAATATATATTTATTCTTGTGGAGAGCAAATTTCATTGTTATTTGAACTGGAAATAGAGATTTTTTATTTTTATGAATTACACTAATCGAACGATTTCATTGTTTCGGCTTCCATATTGCGATTTTATGGCTGCTTTCATCGGCTTATTAGAAAAATGGAATTGTTTTGTCAGCTGAAATGTTTATATTGTATGTATATGTACTTCTGAAACTTTGCTGTTTCAGGATAGCATGCGCAGTGCTCATATTCCTTGCACACAGTCCATTCGATTGTCAATCTCCGCATCTAGTCGTGTATCTCTTCGTTTTCTTCTCGCTGAATGCCATATCACTAATCCTATGCATCTTCTTGGCATTGTTGAGTTCTCGAGGCACAATCATCGATGGAGAAGCGCGAGATCGGGTGCCGCTACTCCTCTACATTCGATTGCCCATTTTTGTGTTCGAACTCGTGTGGACAATCGCTTCTACGGTCATGATTCTAGGTATGAAAACATTTTTATAATATTTGTTTCTGTTTAAAGACTTCTCTTTAGGTCATGAAGACTTGTGCAACTTTGTGTACGGTTTCTGGATTACTGTCATTCTGGAGTGGCTACTGATGCTTGCTGTCCTTCTGGGAATCATCGTCGTCTTCAATCCTCAGGGAAAATCAGAGCGCTCACTACGAGGAGAACAACGTTCTTGGACCACTTGGTTGACCATTGTAAGTTATTGGACCGCTGTTCTGTGATTATGTCGTTTGATTTTTAGTGCAAATTTCGCCAAGACAACTTAATGCGAGCGGCGCTTGACGATATTGCGCTTTTGATGGCGACATTCTCGGCAGATAATGACTTTGTCCTATCTGACCTTGTCGCAGGTCTGCTTCTACATGTACATTCGCCTCATCGGACGCCAAGCACCTCTATTGACACTGACACAGGAAGCGACAGATCCGAAGTCGTGAGGCGAGGAGCCGCCGATTGGCAAGCTGGACCGGACACACTGGTTACGGTGCAGCGAATGCTGGATTTCGCTTTAGCAGTGTATGGATGGCCGATGTACATGATGAACAACTGCGGGTGTACCGGATGGCTCAAACTCTTCAAGCGTCTTCAGTGCTTCAGGAATTGCAGCTGTGACCAAGTGCTCGTCGTTCAAGACAACTGCTGCTACTGTCACACCGCCGCTTTTGTGTTGGAATCGCAAGTTAACCAGACCGACCTGTTCTTCGTTTCATTCCGCAACGCACTTTACCAAGTGCCTTTTGTAGTACTTGTCGACAATGCAACAAGATCAATAGTCATCACGATTAGAGGGTCAGCCTCGCTAATGGATTTAGTGACCGATCTGTCACTCAGTGATGAAATGTTTACGACTGACGTCGATACTGATCCCATCCTCAGGTTCGTCAAATCGACATATTATTATTTATGTTTGACTCGTTTTGTTTAGGAACGATCCTGAACTAGATAGCGAAGGAGAAGTTCGTGTGCACCGGGGAATGCTGAATGGAGCTCGTTACGTCTACGACACGCTAAGACAGAACAGTGTCATTGAAGACTTGAAGTTATTGAATCCTGACTACAATTTGGTCGTATGTGGCCATTCTCTGGGTGGAGGGGTCGCTTCTCTCTTGACGTTGCTTTTAAAGTATGTTTTAAAAGTTATTTTCAAACGATTAATCGTGAAATTCAGGCAAAAGTATCCTGCAGTCAGATGCTACGCTTTCTCTCCGCCAGGATGCGTCATCTCAGAACACGGAATCAATGATACTGAATCTCATGTGCTTGGAATCGTCCTTGGAGACGACCTTGTTCCTCGAATCTCCTATCAATCCATGGTCAACTTAAAACAACAAATCGATCAAGAGATTTTCACGACAAATAAGGCCAAATACGAGATCATCATCAAGGGAATATTCCGATTGTTCTTCTCGGCTCCATGGGAATTACACAATCCAGACGACGACGCGGAAACAGTAGCGGAAGCCGTTGTTGCAAGAAGGCGCTTAGTGGCCGTCAACGGATCGTCTGCGGGATACGGAGGAACAGGGACATCGGATAACGCGTTACTGGGCACACGTCTTCAGAACGCCCGCAATGTCCAATTGCATCCCCCCGGTCGGATTCTTCATCTCAGGATAGACGAAAACGGTGAACTCGTGACTAGATGGATGCATAGCAGGTAACACTACCAACTTTGTTTAATGTATATGTATGAACTGATCATTTCAGGGAGTTCTCGGAGATTCAAATTACGGGAACAATGTTCTCCGACCACCTACCACACTCGATCAGGAAAGTTCTACGAAAAGCGGTGGAAATGAATCCAGCAATTAGATTGTAATATTTTAAAGGGTGGAAAAACAGGTTTGTTCTTGTCTTGTACATAGAGATTGGCTTCATGGTGCCTTGAAGTTTTTAAATTTTTAACGATAAAGATTTTATTATATGCTTTTGTTGTTTATTGTCTGAAATATTGCTTTGTCTGACTGAGCCAATGTCTTTTCATTTGGTTATTGAATAGAAGGTCTTGAGTGGTTGAGCGTTCCGCAATGTGTAATATCATCAAAAAGAAACGCGTGGCGGAAACGCAGACGGCGGTTGACGCATCGGCTCCTCCACCGACGAAACCAAAATCGCCAAACGCCGTAAAAGGGAGTTCGTTAGTGAACCAAATTTCGCATTCTGCTGATCGAACCGGCGATAGCGACAAGAATGCTCAGGTGCATTTCTCTTTGATTCATTCGCGTTTAATTTGTTAATGTTATTTTAGAAAACCAATCCGTTCAAATCGAAGAGTCCCTTGGGAACTGGATCAAAAAAATCCGATTTTGAAGAAAAGAAGTCGAAGGAGCCCTTCGAGAAGAGCAAGAATGAGGGGATCTCCATACCGACACTCATCACACGACGTAACGAAAGAGATAAACTTTCTACTGAGAAGACCCAAGCAGAACAATCGTCGATGCAAAGGAGCATCCAACACAAGAGTCGGATGGGTAAGCTTCGGTACCTTTATTGTTCGCTTCATAAAGCGCTTCTTTAGGGGACATCCCTTTGAGTTTCGCTCAAAGCTCTACGCGCCAGAAAAAGAAGAAGAAGACGCCACCGATCGGGTCGTTGACGAAGACGAAAACAACGATGAGTTCTTCGAAATCTTCTGATATCAAAGATAAGCGAACAAAAGCGAGCGTCGAGGATGACACCTTGTACCCCGAACATCAAAGGAAGGGAAAGGATCGACAGCGGAATCGCACGGCTGCGGCTTCAGTAAGCGAAGAGGTGCCTTCCGACGGAGAACCTCTGGAAATGGAGCCTGTTGGAGTCAGTCCGACGCAGGACGACGAAGGACCCGAGTGTTACATGTACGACGACGACGATGTCTTTTACGTCTGCCATGAGCAGATCGCTGGACTCGAAAATGTAAGGTCTCCCTCTAATACCGTATTAAGTAGTTGTTTCCAGGACGATTTAACGCGTCTCGAAGACTTTGCTTTGATGACTCGACCGTTTACCAAATGGGATACCTTCGCGAAAGTCGAAGAGATGGAAGACCGACATCTGTTCACAAGAGGCGTACTCACACAGTACACGCTCACTTCGACCGGAATGACGTTCCCAAATCAAGGCGACATCACTCGAATCCAAGACGGAAGTGCGCGCCAGGACGCGGCGAGTTATAACGGCCCTCATGTGTCTTTCCTCGATGTAAAGAGCAAAGATTTAGCGGTGCTGAAGAAGGAAGAAGTCCAATTGAAGTGAGTGTTCTCGTTTCAGTTGTTATTTGACTTGTGGCTGCTTTAGGAAGCCTGTAAAGGATCACTCAATGTCGCTCTCCGAGAACAAAACCATCATGTCTTCGGTTTCAAAGCTGTCGAATGCATCGAAACTGTCGCGTACTCCGAAATCAATTTACCGGGTCGACGCCAGTCAAGCCATGGAATCCAGTGTGAGCATAAAGAAGGGAAAATCCAAGGTTAGTCTATATGGGATACGGCAGTTAACATACAAAGGTTTTCAGAAATCCAAAAGTCGGAGCCGCACCACCGAGCATTCTTCAAGGGCAAAAAAGTGAATGTTCGCGATTTTGAAACGAATAAATTACTTTAAATAAAATCTACGTTTTCGTTGCCTTCATATATCAAACTAACACCAACCAATTACAAATAGAGTTTTATTGTTAAATGAATAGAAGATACAAAAATTATAATATACAGCTTTTTAATTTTCCGGCAGTACAACGGCTGTTGTATTATGCATTGAGTATATGAGCTTCTTCACCCGGTTAATTCCCCATTTCCAGGAAGAGGGAATACGTCTGACGTGTACACTGGCCCTTGTCGTTGTCGTAATGGAATTTGTAGTAGCTTCCGTCGGTGCAAACGACTAAAACAGATTATTAGAATGAGAACAATGAGCTCAAAACTTGCCAACAATCGAATTTGGCTCTACAGAAAAGGCACATTTGGATATGACAGCAGGAAGTTTGTTTTTCATCGGTGAATTCTGCGGGATGTGGAATCGCGAGAAACTGACTTCCCCTTTGATGTAACTTTCAAGCTTTCTAAAATGAATACTAAACTGAAAACGTAAGATAGACGCGACAAACTTGGAGTTTGTTCGCTTCAGCGGTTTCTTCAGCGTAAATAAGTGAATTGTGGAATGGTCACTTGATACACAAATCATTGAAGCGTCGTGGTTGAAGCATATACTATAAATCCTGGCAGGGTTGGATCCGCGACGCAATTCGTTTAGCTTTTCGTTTGTCTTCGTGTCAAACACTCTGATCAGCGTCCCCTTTTCAGATGCCGTCGCTAATTTCAGACCTAAATTACAAATTCAGCATAAATATTAAAATTACGACATACCGTCGTTGCTCAGCGCCATGGAAAAAACTTGACTCTGATGTGCTTCGATGATGTGCCGAGGTAAATCTGGCTCCGCCAGACTTAAAATATGCACCGATCCTGCAGTGCTAGACGATGGAAACGCGAGGACTGCTTCGCCCATCGGGGACAACGCGCAGATGCCGAAAGTGTTCGGCCACGTTTCCAACACGTGTAGAAGTTTCGGAGTTTCTGTGAAGCTGAAGATATGAATCGTGCTATCCAGCGCGACGATGATTCTGTCGCGTCTCAGACGAACGGCTCGCACTTCGCTGGGCATCTCAAGCTCGATGACTGACTTTTCCTTCATGCAGTCCCAAATGGCGACTGAAATTAATCAATGAGAATCACAAGACATCTAAACTAACCGTTGTTCGGAGGAAAAGCAGGCGACGGACCACCTCCAACAAGCGCTATGTAGTTGCATCGAAACAACATCTCTACAATCGAGATTCCTCCATTTAACTGGACGAAATGTATTTGCTTGAGGGGATCAACGTTGTAGACACGAAATCCGTTATTGCAGCCACATCCGAAGCATCCATTGTCCTGGTTAAAGTTCACAGAGGAGACGCTGCAAGCCATATTCAATGTCGTTTCAAGCAAACTTCATCGCCACTTAACAGAACAAGCAAATTACATAAACACCGTAAGTCGAAGTTAAGATATTGGGCGAGAAGCTGAACCTTTCAAGTACAAACAATCAAAATGACCTTAATTTCTTTACTTCCTAAATATCAAACATCAACAACAAAACAAAAAAAAACAGCGTTTTAGCTCCAGGTGCGGGTGGTATCAATGTAATCTCCATCAGGGCTCTCGTAGTTGTCGATAGGTGGCGTTAAGGCAGGTCCGTTGATCACGAGTGGCAGCAAAGTTTCGTCTGGTTGAACAGCAGCCTCATACAACGCGGGAGACAGAATCTTCAATCTCTCCAGGGCCTTTTTCTGAGATGCCATTCGCAATCGGACCCACTCGTCATCGATGCGCATCAGATGATTTCTGGACTTTGTGTATTCCTTCAAAACTACTGCTCGCTGATCAACTACTTCTTCGGGTACGATGTATGGTTCGCGGATTCGTTCACTAAAATAATTATTTGAATGGGATTATGTTGGTTCCAGCAAATAATAACAGCTCTAATTAATAGCGATTGACACCCAATTAGCAACGAAACACCTAAGCCGGACCAGAATTACCGCTTCAAAACACGTTCATAATTTAAATCAGTCTCAATGAGAATCCGAAGTATCATGCCCCTTCAACAAACAATGACTCACTGGATATTCTTCGCCGATTTGATGTCAACAGCCATTTCGTCGATAGGCTTCGACTTCTTGCTGTGCTTCTGCATCTGACGAATCTCCCGCTCCAGCTTCTTGCGTCGACGGGTTTCACGAGCTTTCGCCACTTCCGGGTCCATCTTCTTCTGACGCTTCATGAAAACAGATCTAAACACAGAAGAGAATCCTCAGTTCCGCTCACTGGATCGAACTACGACTTACCCACATTGTACGGGCGACGTTTGGAAGCCACGGACAGCTTGGGCAAATGGCCTAAGGAAATTCATGACCTGAAAAGAGATTATAAGCTAATCTCGAACAATCCACATTTGCAAACTGCAGAAAATTAGAAAATTAAAATCCGGACAAAACATAGAAAGACAGCCCGGAGTTTACCAGACAATTAGTTCGTGTTGGGATTTTGGAGGAGATGCAGATTCATTGATAATACGACGAGTTTTATTGTCGGCGGCCACTTTAATTTCCGATGTCTAATGTGTG
>AZHV01000759.1:0-10510 GCA_000505645.1 Steinernema monticolum
GGGGATGAAGGCCATGGATTACCGGTTGGTGGATGGCGGCATCGCGCCGCCCAGCCATGCGCCGTATTACTCCGAGAACCTGTTTCAGCTGGCTTGCATGGCCAGCTACGCACCGCCGGAGTACTCGCCCCTTTGCGAAGAGCCGCCCATGCTGCGCAATGGGTATCCCACACTGATCTCCCTGAACAACTCCGCCAAGATCACCGACGAGATGCTGGCGGTCTGGGCGCGCATCCTGCACGAACGCCAGGACGCGCGGCTGATCATCATGGTCAAGGAGCAGGACCCGGACGCCGCGCAAGCCCACATGCAGCCGCGTGCGGAGGCCGCCGGCATGCCGCTGGACCGCGTGTCCGTGCTGCACCAGCAGCCGCTGGATGGTTTCATGGAGCTGGGGCATATCGCCGACGTGGCATTGGATACCTCGCCCATTTCCGGGGGGACGACGACCTTGCATGCGTTGTGGATGGGGCTGCCGATTGTGGCGCTGGATGCGGAGCGGGCGGTGGATGCATCTACTGCACGCGCACTGCAAGGACTGGGGTTTGGGGACGACGTGGCTAACAGCGTAGACAGCTACGTTCAGACCGCTGTGCGGCTCATGAATGATGTAGAGCATCTCCAGTTGCATAGATCAAGGGCACGCTCAAGTCTGGCGCACAGCGTACTCATGGACTACTCGGCGCGTGTTCAGGAGCTGGAGAAGGCGCTTCGTATCATGTGGCTCAACTGGTTGCGTGGTAGTCGAGACGCACTTTCGGTTGCTCATGACCTTGATGCTCTGCTGCAGCAAACGGATGCGCTCGCATGAGCAAGCAAACTACTGCATCTGACTGGGTGCCTCTGCTGGTGCCGGACATGCCATCGCCTCAAGTGTTGATGCCTTGGCTGGAACGCATGCATGCTGCGCGGCACTATTCAAATTTTGGCCCGCTTGTGCGGGAATTAGAGGCAGAGTTCGCGCAGCGCTTCGATGTCCCTGCAGAAGGCCTTACCACGGTGGCAAACGCGACGCTTGGCCTGGAGCTGGTATTGCAAGCCCTGGCTATGCCCCGCGGCTCCCGTATTCTCCTGCCTGCGTTTACCTTTGTAGCGACAGCTACAGCTGTGGTACGTGCGGGGCATGTGCCTGTGCTGACAGACGTGGACCCGAGTACCTGGATGCTCACGCCCGAGCTTGCCAGGGCAGCCTGTGCAGAAACACATATCGATGCCGTACTTCCGGTGGCAACTTTTGGAATGCCCCAGGACATGCAGGCATGGCAATTGTTCGAGCGAGAGACCGGTCTGCCGGTGGTCATCGATGCGGCGGCTGGTTATGGCAGCCAGTGGTTGCAAGGTGCACATGGGACATTGGTTTTCAGCATGCATGCCACCAAGAGTTTACCGGCTGGTGAGGGAGGACTTGTCGTTTCCACTCGCCCGGGATTGGCTGCTCGCGTGCGTCAGCTGTCTAATTTTGGAATAAATCTGGATCCTGCTTCGCATCTGCCTGTGGGTGCTCTGGCTTGTATTGGATCTAACGCCAAATTAAGTGAGTACCATGCAGCAATTGGATTGGCATCACTGCAAGTGTGGGAAGCTCACGCGTTTCAAAGGAGGTTGCTACAGTCTGAGCTTGTCAATGAACTTGACAAGATTTGTGATCAGCAGTTGTCTTGGCAGACACCCGGGCCAGGGGGTGTTTTGCAAGCGCCTTCGTTGCTATGTGTGCGAGTGCCAGATGAGAACGTGCGTATTTCTCTTGAGCGCTGTTGCAATCAGGCGCGAATTATGGTCCGGCGTTGGTATCAGCCCTTGCTGCAATATATGCCGGAATTATCCGCTTCTGTTGTTACGTTGAATACAAAGAATTCCCAGTTGCTAGCAAAAACCTTGTTGGGTTTGCCATTTTTTTTGGGAATTAATCAAGAGCAGAGACAATTGATTTTAAATGCGGTTCAACGGGCATGGAGAGAATGTACTGGTTGATGTCAGCCAATTCTTCTTGCGTAGTGGTCTGCAATACTGGAGTTTCTTTTGAAAATCTCCATGACCCTGTGCTCGGTATTCCCTGAGTTGTTTGCCAGATTATTCCACCATTTAGTGTCCGGGTTGATGTTGCTATCAAATTCCATTCCAAATAGCGGAGTGTATTTTAAAGAGTAGGTTGTCAATTCTGGTTCTACTGGGACGAGTTTTTCTCTCATGAACAGAAGGTAATCTTCAATTGTGTTGTTTGCATATCCAATATTTTTGGCATATGTAGACCATACGAAATTCTCATTCGTGGAACGCGCAAGGTCGGAGTGATGCATCTCCGGTGAGAAGAGTATGCTGGGATCGTCCTCGTGACGCTGATCTTCTTCAATGCTCCACAATGAAAGCATATCCTCTGCTCTCGCCACCATAAATGCCTCGGATATTTGAAATGGAATATTTCGCATAGTCCAACCCATATGGAATCCAATTCTTCCGGGAAAATAGCTGCCTTGGTGGCCGAATGTTGTTTGGATATATTTTCTGACATTTCCAATTGCCACGTTTCCGCTTCTAAGTCGGACGGAGTATTTTATGCCTTTTTTCTGGATATTTTCTGCGCCGGCCTTCGCTGTGCGAATCATATAGTTTCGGCGAAGCGGCCCCGGCACCTCAGGTAGTTGTACTTCGATTATCTCATCTACCCATCTTGCGCATCGGCTCAATGCTTCTGGGGACTGGCCGGCATCTGTCGCAAAGCAATGGTAGTCATTAGGGTATTGGAATCTCTGATAGGCCAGTGCAAGCTCCGTAAATGCGAATATTGGACCCTGAGTGAAAAATCCTATCTCTGAGTAATGTTCCTTTTGGGGAGGGACTAGATGAATATTTTTTTGAAGTAGCAAAAGCTCTTCGGCAATGTGATTGCTCTGTGTTCCGTATTCGATTGCAGGGATGGATTGAAAATTTCCAAGACTTCCAATTTGATGCGATACTTCAACAAAGGAAGCGGAAAATATTAGAATGAGAACGCTTTTTGGATCTTCATTTTTGAGAAGATAATCCGGTGATTTGACCTCTAGGTTATGGATTATCTTTCCTTGATTTTCTGAGTGAGGGCAGATTGTATATTCTGCCTTTATGCCAACAAGAGGGTAAAGATCTCTTAGAAATTGACCAGCGCCCCATGCAATGATTTTTATTTTCTTAAGATCAATGTTGGGGTATCTGATATGCAGCCTGGATAGGCCTCCTTGAATGATTGCCATTTTTTGGGTGAGTTTGTTAGATGAAGATGGCGTCGAGAAGTATTTCCACTGACTGCTTTGCCAGCTCGACGCGTGACTGCGGACTCATTTTTTCTTCGTAATTGAAGTTATCGGAAACCATGTTGATGGTTAGTGCATGACGTTTCCGAGTGATTGCCAGTAAATACAAATAATAAGTCTCCATATCAACACCGAGTATATTGGCATCTCTGTAGGCGTGCCACCAATCGGTTTTGTCATTGTAGAAATTATCAGAAGCGAAGAATGTGCCTACGTGAACACGCTTTGAATATTTGGACGAGGCCTGCATGAACTTATTCAGTAGTTCATGGCTGCAGCAAGGTGCGATACTGAAATCCTTGGTACCAAGCCGGCTATCACTGGAGGCACTCATTGGGACAATGATGTCTCCAATTTCAATTTCTTTTTGAAAACTGCCGCAAGTACCGATTCGAATGATGTGTTTTACATCATAAATATCGAACAACTCGGTTGCGTATATCCCAAGACTAGGTTGCCCCATTCCTGAGGCTTGAATGGATACTTTGTGCCCTTTGTAGTATCCCGTGAATCCTAGACAATTCCTTATGCTGTTAACCTGCTTCGAGTTGTCAAGGAAATTTTGCGCAATATACGCAGCTCGCAACGGATCTCCAGGCATCAATACCGTATCAGCATAATCTCCTGGCTTGGCTTCATTGTGTGGTGTCATTGAGCATCTCCTTAATCATTTTGTATTTTGATGTGTTTACATGATTGGCAACGCTAAATCCATCTAGTTCGCTGAGCAAGTTTTCAAATTTTTCAAGGATATTGAAATCTGCTTGTAATAATTCTATCTCTATCAGCTTAATGGTCGTATTGCGTACGGTGAAACTGTAAAGGACAAGAACTGCCTCATTGGATGTAAATATATGGCAGTTTTTTTGTATTTTGAAATCAAATTGAGATGCAACAAGATTGAGAAATGTCAATATGGATTGAGTCTTTGTCTCTTTTGATAGTTGTATGACAAGCTCAAATCGATTTAATGAGTTTGGGTTGGCATCTTTGATAGTGATGTCAGAAGGGAACGTCGCCCCTGCTGGCTGCTCTCGGTACCTAATGAACTCTATTTTTTCATTGTTTGGCGAGAAGTAATAATCTGCCGAATTGATGTGCTCATATGTGAAGCTTTGATCTTTAGAGAATATTTCGATGAAGGAATTTTCATCTACCTCGTTGGCGAGATATTTTTTTTCTATCTCGGTGTCTGCTGAAATATTTGTTGTGGACAAATATTTGTTATAGTTTTCCCAGGTTCCAATATCGATGTAATTGTTTTCATATGTGCGATCAAATCCGTATATATTTATTATTTCACCGATTTCTTTAGTTCTCTTGAATACATCATCTTCATGGAATTTTCTTAGATCTATTCCATCAAATTTTATAACACCCCAGAATCTATCTGAGTTATTCTCAGTTTTGGGAGACTTTACCTCGAATCTGGTTCCGCAAAGTGTTAAGCGATCCACCTTGGTGCTGTCCGTTGTCGTAAATAGTCCTGCGCAGATCCCCGAATGTCCCAGCATCTCCATAAAAGGATTGCCGTCGAAGATACTGTCGGGTAGGCCGAAAAGGCATTGGTCTTTGTCGTCAGGAAGGGTATGGAGATAAAAATCCCTTAATATTTGTGCAAATCCAATATCTTTTTGCTCTATATGAGAGAATTTTTGCGTATCAGAATAGTAAGAGACCACATCTTGTTTGAAGCTCTTTCCATGTATGAAAACTATCTTTTCTGCTCCTGCGAATAGCATTTTCTGCACAAGATGATTCGATACAGGATTATAAAATCCGTAATTTTTCTGAGGCAGCATTTCTTTGGAGTATGGCAAGCCTAGCCTGCTGCCTTGGCCACCTATTGGAATAAGACCATAAATCATAGTTTGATAATTTTGTTGATACTGATGTCTATGTGATGATGTAAAGATCGTGTGCTGTCTTAGATATTAATTGCTGGGTTGCATATTGTTTTTTTTCATTGCAAAGCAATATGCTCTCTGGAAGTGAGCTACCCGATCTTCAATTCCTTGTCCAAGAACTGCATATTGCGTAGCCTGCTGCACGCCTTGCTGTATCTTGTTGCAGATTTCGCCATCCTCAGAAAAAACCTTATGTGTGAAATCATGGCTATCTGAATAAATGCGCTCCATCATCTTTGCTCCTACCTCGGTGCTGTTGCTGAAGCCAACACCTATTGTGCGTGAGTGCACTCGCGTGCGACTGGCTGAGATAGGGTCGAAGCGCTGCACATGAAAGCTGTACCCCATGAATGAGGTGACGGTGAGGTTAGGGAAAATCAAGTGATGCGTATAGTGCTCAAAGCGCCATGGCCATTGACCTATTTTCGTGCCCAAGCGCGTAAACCGGGCGACCCAGTCGGGATTGGCTGTATGCTCCAGATGAGTGTGCAGGGGGTCATCTAGAAAAAAGACTGGTGCCTGCTCCTCCTGGCTCATGCCATCTATCTGGCCGAAGGTGCGATTGTGCACTGCGGGGACATGATAGCCCTCTAGTGAATTCTCGATAACTACCTTCCAGTTGGCTGTCACATCTTCCTGAAATTCATCAAGCACGCCATTCATCCCGGAACTGGCACGCTCAAGGAATTCATATTGATTTCCCAAATATTCTCTAAGACAGGGGCCTTGTGGGGAAAGACGTACGAAGACGAACTGACCAACAGCCTCACAGGAAAATTCCTTTAATCGGAATCTTTCAGGATCAGCTGTGACCATGGGAAACGATTTTTTTTGTGGAATCCCTGTGGGAATGCCTTCACGATCAAAAACCCAGCTATGGTAAGGACAGCGTATCGGACCCTTGTGCAGACCTGGCTCACATAGCTTGGCATGGCGATGAGAGCACACATTCAAGAAGGCGCGCGGATGGCCTTGAGTGTCTGCTTGCAGTAGCAGTTCGGTTTCGCCTAAACGAACACCATAATGCATTTTTCCCTGCAACTCAAGCATCAATCCTGCAAATAGCCAAGCCTGAGGGAATAGGTTTGTCAATTCCTGCGCATGCTGTTCTTTCAGCCAGTAAGCCTGAGGTGGGATGCGATCGGGAATCGATTCAATAGAGGAATTCATGAGGAATTTGCCAGTGGAGCTCAGTCGTTGCAAGATGTTGCGAACAGGTTGACCACGAAGGGGTGGCCGTAATGCTGATCCAGTCTGGGTAAGTATTCATGCAAAGATGTTTGGATGTTTTGGCGTAGATCAAAAAATATCTGCCTTAATGAGGTCTGAGTAATTGGGCTAGGATGTATGAGCGCATTATCTCAATGCAGAATTTTTAAGATCCCGATGTATTATCCTTTGTTTATGATAAGAGGTTTGGATTTATATTTAGGTTTTGAATATTGTTAATAATTGTGGCGTGATTTTATTCAATGATCAGCGGAATGAAAAACGTCGAGCAGGATTTCCAAGTATTGTAATTTCTGCCGGGATTTTTCCGATAACCACGCTGCCGGGTCCAACGGTAACTCCATCTCCGATAACAGCGCGACTGGTAATGACACTGTTCGGGTGAATTGTGACAAAATTACCTATCCGGGCGCCTCCTGCGATAGTACAGTGGCTATTGATCTGGCACCAATTGCCGATTTTTGCATCATGTCCGATAACGGTGTATTCCTGAATGTGGGTAAATTCACCAATATTGACATCCACGGAAATTCCAACATGAGGCGTAATTATGCAGCCGTGTCGTATTTGGGCGTGTCGATTTACGTTTGCGCGAGGGTGAGCCACAGTGATAAATTCGGCATCATACTTGTCGCGTAGTGCTGCAGTGTATTTGAATCGTTGCTGGGGATCTCCCAGTGCAGCCAAAAATACCTCTTCAGGTTTGGGCGTGTAAGTCAATGGATTGCTGATGATGGGCACATTACGTGGTGTCGAATCCAACGCATTTGTTCGACTATCAAGAAAACCTTTGACGGCGAAGATGGGGTTGTCATCCTCTATATAGCTCAGTACTTCACGTCCGAATCCGCCTGCGCCGACAATCAATAAGGGTCGACGCGTATCTGGATGTTGCATTTTAACGAAAATTAGCTAATGGTTAGTCCGCCATCCATCACCAAGGTAGTTCCCGTGATCCATCGGCTGGCGTCTGACAATAGAAAAACTGCGGCATTGGCAACATCCTCTGGTTTGCCGAATCCGAGAGGATAGTTACCTCGCTCTTTTTCCATGGAACCTACTACGGTTGCTGTCGCCTCCAGTAGTGGTGTATCAACTAATGCTGGAGACAAGCAATTTGCCCGTATTCGTCGCTTGACAACCTCCATGGCCAAGCAGCGCACCATTGCTATTAGTGCAGCCTTTGTGCCTGAGTATGCCGCTACTCCTGGAACCCCTATATGAGCCGCAATTGATGAGAGAAAAACCAATGAACCATCTGCGCTTATGAGGTTCCGTTTGAGTAGAGCTTGCGTTAGAAGCATTGGGGCATCGACATTGATGGCTTGGACTTCTCTGAGGTGCTGCTCCGATATCATGCGTACGGGACTCAGGCGAGAGATTCCGGCGCTGTGCACTACTCCATGCACCGGGCCTCCAATATGTGCGACCAATCTTTCACGATCCCTTTCAAGGGTGAGGTCCGCCTGCAGCATTTCATGGGGCTTATCCGATATGGATTTCAACTGCTGCAGGCTGCTGGCCAGACGCTCTGGATTTCGCCCTATCCCCAGCACCTGGGCACCCATGCGTGCGCAAGCTAAGGCTGTAGCAAGACCCAGTCCAGAAGTTGCGCCCGTCACGATGATGCGGCGGTCATGCAGGTGAAAGGGAGTGAAAGTCTCGTGGTTCATGAGGGTTATTCTTCGATCAACTCAGGAAGACAAGCGCCATCGATATCCATGATGCAGGCTCCCCATGAAAGGCCAATTCCAAATCCCGAGAGAAGTATTTTGTGCCGGTCTTGCGCAAGTGTATTGCGAAGTCGCGCCGTAATTGTTATCGGTAAAGTCGCACTGCTGGTGTTGCCAAAATCATGCAAAGTGCTTGGAGTCTGTTCGATAGTAAGTCCCAGCTTTTTTCTGATGGTCTCATTTATCATTCTATTGGCTTGGTGAAAAATATAATAATCAATATTATTTTTTTCAAGCTTGGCATATTCGAGGATTTGCTGTACAGCAGGTGGCACTCTTTGGGTCGAGAAGCTAAGAACTGCTGGTCCATCCAGAGATAAATCATTGGGCCAATGGAGAATTCCATGGTCATCGCGGGTTGGAATGCCATGATGTATCGCGTACGGTTCCCTATGCCCCCCAATAGGCTTCATGATGGCCTTGTAGCCGCTGCCGTCACTATTGAGGTCAAAGTGCATGGGAGCTGCATCGGCCGAGAACTCTAGCGCTGTCGCGGTTCCTGCATCTGAGAAGAGTGGATCATTGATGTTAGCCGATTTATCGCCCACCAGCAGCAATCCCTTCCTTACTCCACCTGCTGCAATCATGCTGCCCAGGAGGTGTAGTCCGAACGGATAACCCGAACAGCCCAGGTTCACATCAAAAGCAATAGTTCCGTGTGGTAATCCCAGCCTGTCCTGAAGAATGATTGCGGTGGATGGAATCAGATAGTCGGGAGACTGGGTAACGACGATCAGAGCATCGATTTCGTTGCGCTGCCACTGCAGTTCGGCCAGCAACTTTTCTGTGGCAGCAAAGGCTAGGTCCGAAAAGCACTGCCATTCCGGGCAGATGCGCCGCGTCTTTATACCGATGTTGCGCACCAGCCTTTCACGCTCGGAGCGTTGCGATGGTGGGCAATCCTCCAGATTGGAGATCACCCGCTTGGGTACGCAACTGGACATGCCCGCAAAGCGGACGTTGTGCAGAGTGGACAGCGCCATGGTGGTTATCCCAGCAGCTTGTAGAGGTCGGTGATCGTCGAGCAGTTCTTGAGGTCGTCCCCGGTGATGGTCTTGCCGAACTCGACATCGAACATGACGATCACGCCCAGCGCGGCCAGAGAGTCCCACTCGGGCAGGCTCCTGAGCTCGGTTTCGGGGGTGACTTCTACGGCTTCCTGGAAGTCCACGGCGGTCAGAAAGCTTTCGATGAATTGGTCAATGGAGGGCATGGGATGGGTTCCTGAAAAATAGGCTGGGCGCCTGCCTATGAGGGCAAACGCTTCGATGAATTTTCGCAGAGCGCCCCTGCGCCGGAAGGCTGGAACTGTGGGCGAAAGCGAGTCCTGTTCCGATGCTGCGCGGGGCGATGCTGTCCTGGCGGACCCGGGGATGATGGCATATGGCTCCCTGGGGTGCTTCCTGTTTTGT
Source organism: Steinernema monticolum (assembly GCA_000505645.1). NCBI lineage: Eukaryota > Metazoa > Nematoda > Chromadorea > Rhabditida > Steinernematidae > Steinernema > Steinernema monticolum. The sequence continues at coordinate 9,570 of AZHV01000759.1, forward strand.
AGCAGGCGGTGACCGGGCCACCTGGTAAAAGTGGAAGAAATGCGGTTTGCGCCCGCTTATCCAGGGGCCGTGTTTGCCGGCTTGCCTGCACGATGGCGGTATTTGTGCGGGTGCTGGCCTGGGTGCCGGGCCTGTGGTGGGGCGCTTGCCCGCAACCTTGATGACCAAGATGAATACGAACGAGCATTTGCAGCAGGCCCGCCAGTTGCACGACCAGTGGCAGTTCGAGCAGGCCCGCCAAGCCTATGAAAAGGTGCTGGAGCAGGAGCCTGCCCATGCCGAAGCCCTGCACGGCATGGCCCAGCTGCTGGGTCTGCACCAGCTGCGCAGCGCAGAGGCGCTGCCCTATCTGGAGGCGGCCATCGGCGTGCGGCCTGCGGATTTTGGCTACTGGCGCCTGTACATCCACATGCTGATCCGCGAGGGCCTGCTGGACATGGCCATCTCGCTGATCGACGTGGCACGGGCCAACGGCATGCAGGAGATTGCGCTGGAGCAGCTGGAAAAGGATGTGGCTCTGGTGCAGGGCGCCCAGGCCGCAGCGTTTCTGGAGGAGCAGGCCGCGCGTTGGCCGCTGGGGCCGGCTGAGCCGGAGATGGCGCCTGCTGCCGGCGATGGCCGGGGCCGGGTGCCCGATGCGCAGCTGCGGCTGCTGATGCAGCTGTTCGCCCAGCGCGAGCATGCCGAGGTCAGTCAGCTGGCGGGGTCGCTGGTTCGCCAGTATCCCAGGAGCGGCTTGGTCTGGAAGCTCAAGGCGGCAGCCGATCATGCGAACGGCCGCATCGAGGCGGCCCTGCAGTCAGCGCGCCAGGCAGCCGTTCTGCTGCCGCGCGATGCCGAGGTGCAGTTCAACCTGGGTGGTATCTGCCTGCAGGCAGGCCACGCGGCCGAGGCCGAGCGTGCGATGCGCGCGGCTTTGGCGCTGCGGCCGCATTGGACCC
>KI639769.1:0-16856 GCA_000505645.1 Steinernema monticolum
ATGTCATTCATAACATTTATCCATAATTCACAAATGCATTCTACAAAAGTGTTTGCCTGTTTGTTCTCGCAACTTTATTACTTGACACTTTGCTTGAAGGAATATCGCTTTAGGACCATGTATTGTAGCAGGTACATCACGTTGAAATGACATTATTTTTTATATATAACATGCATTTATGTTCTGACACTTCCAAATATGTTGACGATATTAAATATCAAAAAATGCAAATATTTTACATCAAGCACACAAGGTTGCAAATGGCATGGCAAAGACTATTGAAAGCACTCACACGCACCGTTTAACCGTAAAGCGATAAAATTTGGCTGAAAAGAGTTTAGGCAAAGGGTCTACGAGTAATCTCGCAGTAACCTGATCGGGAATGTTTGTAAATAGTTACAAAATTATGGCTTCTTTACTGGCTGCGACAAAGGAGGTACAATTTTTCGCGATCAATCGATCCCCATGTGTTCGGGGTCGGATTGTTCGCTGTCATGGATGTGATGTGTGGCTTCGACAACCGCCTCAATTGTTTGCATCTTGGACAACTCGTGCTGCAAGAATTCAATGCGACTGTCTTTCCACCCGATTTCGTATCGTAGGCTGTCTATGTCTTGCTAAAATAGTCTCAATATTGTTTAAAACTGAAGCGAAAACTAACCTGTTGAACTTCAATGATTTTTTCGAATTGGTCGCATTTTAGCGCACTTTTTGCAAGTTCTTTCTCCAGCTGACACACAACGTTTACCAAAACGTTGCTGTCCGTAGACATTGTCGTTACTTGGTCTTCTTCCAGGAGCTGAAGGGATCGAGCAGTCGATGGAGGTGTTGCTGTCACTGAAGGAGGACCTAAAGATAATGATTTTTCGCTCGCCGCTCGCTTCTTTTCAACACTGAAAAACGAAATACATATTTAACAAGTATTATTTGCATTTCACCATTTCTTTGCAGCTTTCTTTCGAGGGGTACGCGCTTTGGGCACTTTCGGTTTCACTTCAGGCGACGACTCGATCTTGATAAGTTCAAAACGGGAGCCAGGGAGCGCCTTCTGCTTTTTCTTCGATGGTAACTTAACGGCAGGAGAAGGTTCCATCGCCAGTAAGCATTGTGACTCATCCGCGACTTCTTGCACAACGCTGTCTTCACGTAGAAGATTTTTGCTGATTCTCGACACAAAGTTGTTTTTGTCTGTGTCTTTCAGCAGTTCGTCGTCTTCGAATTCGTCATCAGCTGACGCCAACGGGGCTGAACCCAATTCAGAAAAGTGGCTAACAGATATGTCAACGATGTGTTCATGATCAGAGTCGTGCATCGGCTGTCCACGTGATGTTTCTGAAACATGTGTTTTGTTTAAAGAACATACTAAAAGTTAATATGAAATTTACAATCAATTTTAAAAGGTTGCTGTTAGTCTCTAAGGCACAAGTAATTTTTTAGAAGGGTTCGAAAATCACACCCAAACCTTGGTGTTTGAAAGAGAGAGAACTGTGCTGAAATACCGTAACCATCGTTCATTGAATGACATCGATAAACTTACCATGGATGGAAGAAACTACGTTAAAGGATTCGTCTATGGTTGTAGGAAGTCCTTCCGACAATTCGACATCTTCCCCGTGTTGTTCAAGACTCGCTTCCCGTGCGCTGTCAGACAGTGTGTTTCCATTGGAATCGGAAGCTGAGCTAACTAATTTCTGTCGCACTTCTTCCATTTTCTTTATCTCTTCGTAGTCGTCGCGTTCCGAAATTTCGCGATAGTCAACTTTGGAAACCTACAATAACTTTCCGAAATTCCAATTGCGAATGTAATTTTTTCTTACCTGTGCTAAAAATTGAAATTTGCGATCATTGTTTCTGTCAGCTTTAACCAGTTTTACGGTGTCCCCCACGGCTCGGATTTCAACTGGTTTACATGTACTCGTACGGGAATGAGATCGTAGATCTATTAATACAGGTGCCCGCTCCATTCCATACAACCATTCCTTCAAGGTTAAAGCTGCCACAGCTCCTCGTGTACGAGGATAGAGATCAGTTTGAAATGTGTCAGACTAGAAGCAAAACTATTTTAAAAAAAAGTGAATTTCATACTCTTCGAGGAACGATGAATGAATGCGGTTCAATCAAAAGGTTTTCTGCTGCTACCCGGTAGATCCTCATAATTTCGCATTCTTCTGTATTCATGGCTCTCTTTGGCATTGCACACACAGCCGTTTGAGATTTTGTACCATGAGATTCACCGAGATAGTTTATAGAAGTGGGATCATCATTTACACCATAAAAGCGAATATTGGCGTCACCCTAAAATCACTTGGATATATTAACCAAAGTTAGAACGCATATCTATTACCTTTCCAGCAATGTACACTAAAGATAGGTCTGGATCGGCTATTGGAGTGATAAGCCCAGAGGAACCATCAATATCCACCAAAGTAATCAAGTGAAATTCAATGAAGTCTTCGAGCTTGTATAGAGCAAGCTGTCTTCGATTATTTTTTCCATTTCCAGTGGTGACAACCAAAGTGTCACTTACAAACACTGCCTTTGGATGCATCAGTCCGTCGTGAGCCAAGTGAATTGAACCATTCCGTTGTCCTGACCGAGAGTCGTAAACGTTTAAACATCCGCCAGACACACCACTCCGAACTGTTGCAACGAAATGTGAGGAGCTCAGGCTGAAGTCTAGAATGAACGCATAAACGAGATATGTGATATATATTAACGAATACCAATTGATGTTGACGGAACATCTTCTATCCTGAATAATACATTGTCATTCTCAACATCCCATAGTACGATCACTGAATCCATTCCTGCGCTTAAAAGTAAGCTGTCGACAGTGTTGTGCCATTCGATTATACAAACACGGCGTGAATGGGCATCGAGTGTCCGGAGAAGTCGCACTTTCAGCGAATCGTCAATATGCCAAATCTTTACTTTTGAATCGTTTGAAGCAGTTGCTAAGACATTGTCGTTGAATTTGTCCCATTTGAGATCAACAACAAGGCCGTTATAATCACAGATTTTAACTAGTCCTTCGGTTGTATGTTTTCCTAAATTTCTTACAATAAATAGACTTCAAAAGTCTATGACCCTTAACCAACCTAAAGAATCCAACCTCGCGACTTGTACGATTCCACCAGCTGGAACTTCAATCGACACTGCGATCATCTTCGGATTGACTGCAGCAACAAGAGCGTGTCCGACGCCTGCATCGTACCACTCTTGTCTTCGCGCTGCTTTTCCGAAAACATGGCGGAACCGCGAATGTTTTCGGAAATCGTCTAGAATGACTCATGTCAAATCACAATCGCTTCTGGAATATTTATACCTTGAATAGGAGCCATATTGCTACAGCTCTTTTAGAAAACCAATGTTAGTTCCAATGCATTACAGTGGCCCCCTGAAACATACGAAAATGCGCAATCGAACGCTGGAGCACCAGAGGGATACAATGGGAACGGAACCCAACACAACAAAATATGATTAGTTCATAATGAGATTATTTATCACATACCCGCAAATCATACAGTGGTTAAACGCTATCAAATTTCGATAAATAATTGACAACATCTGGATTACCTTCTACAGTCTTCAAATAATCAAAATAACTTTTTCTAATGACTTTAAAGGCTTCTGTTGTTGCGTAGGGCAATTCGGTAACTGGGTCGTAATATCTGGCCGGTTGACCAGTCACTGCACAAACGGATCTAATTACCGCTTTCGGTGATACAAAGTCGGATAAATCTGGTACGGTAAGAACGGTGCTATCAGCTCGCGATGAGTATTTCAAGTACGGCGGCAGAACACGATGCTTAATCATAGCCTTTTCCCGCTTTTTCTTCTTTTCTAATTCAAACTGCTCATACTTCTTTAAAGACTTGACGTTCTCCTTCTCAGTCAATTCAGCTTCTTTCATTAACATCAGCTGCTCCTTTTCAGAAACCACATTTGCTGGAACTGTCGCGCCTCCCATCCGTGCCATCACCCATTTTTTGCTTTTATTCCGAGCATCCTAAAGAAAAAAATTGTTTTTTTTCATGAATGGATATAGTGCTAAATATCGTTTTTGACTCTTCATAAAAAGTGCACTTTTCGGGCACTTTCACCCGGTTCAATGTTCCTTCTTCCTTAGAACATGAATGAACATTATGAATTCAAGAGATTCAAATTGAAAAAATAACATAACCGCGCACCTCGTAAGCCTTCATCTTCTTTGGTTTCTCCTCAGTAACCTCTTCATCGCTTCCTTCTTCTTCTTCTCCTTCCGATCGGTCAAAATCCGAGTCAACGTCGTCTCCGTCACTTTCGACTGGTTCTTGAAATTCCTGATCTTCCGTTTGATCGTCCTAAACTTGAAAACACATGTCGTTTCACAAATTATAGATTCACCGTACCTCAAGGAATACACCATTGTACGCTGTTTTATAGAAGTCATCCTTTTCTTGCTCTTCAATAGCTTCCTTCATCAACTGAGCCATCTTATTGCCCGCAGTAGATCGTTTTGATCGACTTGTGCACATATATTCCACCTGCGGTTGCTCCTCTGAATCGTCTTCGCTTTCTTCTTCGTCGCTCTCATCTTCATTGTCGGTGATCAACTCCTCCTCGTCAGAATCGTTAGTTTCTTGGTTCTTTTCATTTTTCAAGTGGTCCTCAGTGCTCGATTCTCCCATTCGTCGGCTATTCACCATTATTTCGTCCAAAAGTTTCTGAAAAGAGCAAAAAATTTCTCTCCAAATGTTCTGTCCATCAAGTCTATTACATAAATCGATTACGTCCGAAACGAAATGACGCGCAAGCAGTGGACGTCCGGACGATCAATCGTCCCACGATTTGACGCCTCGCTGCGTGACATAATTACGAACAAAACGGCAAGCTAACCGCGTCCAATCGCCTCGCCATCTTTTCAAGTATTTAACAAAGGTTGCGCGCAAAATGTTCGTTTGTCCTTCCTTATCTCTTCGGCGGTCGCTCTTCAAAATACGGGTGCGAACATATGAGGTTCCCTACTCATCTGGCGGGGTTCCGAAAAGGTGGCGGGACTCTTTGCGGACATTTCTTCCCACAGCTCGGAGGGCTTTCCTCCTCGCCCAGTCGCGAGCTAGTTAGTTGCCTTGCCGCGGAGCCTTCGTGGCGCCGCCTCTTTGCGGCACATTGCCTCCTCCCACTATCGCAAAATGCGAGAGAGAGAGACCGCACGAGACCACAGCGGTCTCCTTCTCCAACAACTTATTCTTTTGTCTTGACTCTTTCTTCACATTTCAAATGAAAAACGAAGTATTTCTGTCATTTGGCACTATCCACTTATCGGGATGCACTTTTCCCCTTCCAAAAGGTTCCATTCTTCCGTGCAACGTTACTCTCTGTCCTCTATTAGCATGTTGGGACGGGACATTCAGTGTCTAGTTGAGGAGAACTAGCGAGACAGACGTCGTTCGTTCTTTGGCCAAAGGCAGAGCCTCATCGATTTCATTATTCTCCGTACTCATACATTTGTTTTCAAAAGTCTTGAAACTCTAAAACGTTTTGATCTCGCTCTTAATCGCCTTCCTTTTCCATGGCTTTCGCATAACTGGTTCTGCAAAGGTCATTCCGGTTCACAAAAAGTGGTTCTTGCAACAAAAACTCTGCGATTCCGATGAAGACTATGTAATCTAATCTTATCGCTTCCAATTTATTGTTTCAAAACTGAAATGTCTCACATCGCAAAGTGCAAAAACCCATCGCATTGCGGTGACTTTAAACTTCATAATGTACTCCGTGCTTCCTAACCTCCTGTTTCTCCATGCGTTCTCCGCCGGCGTCCTTGCTTCTCTCACTCTTTTGCAACATCAGATTCTACAAAAACCATTTCGTCAGTTCAGCAGCAATCAATCACTTGCAGTATTATATTCCATTGGTTCCTGACTGGAAATCATGCATTTCTCTTTTTCAAGGAAAAGTCCACTTGAACCAGATTCGTTTCATATTCGTTTGAATCCCCTTTTTAAATATCTGATCGATTCTTGAGTGGTTTCTGAACGCTCAGATGTATTTTTCGTGAGCGACCGTAATCGGCAGTCAACAAAGTCTCGAAGAACAGACGTTTTTGCTTGGCGTGTGACCTTTACTGTTTGTTTCGCGTGATTCACTTTGACGTACGGAGTCAAACTTGCTTTTCCATCTCGATTTCGAGCTCCCCACATCATATGATTTTCGATGGTCTATGGTGGATGTGCTCCTTTGGTGTATTAACTGGCGGCTAGTTCAAACCATGTATCTGCCCATAGACAGATTTGTCCTTTTGAGCAGACGCTTTTGAAGGTCTTTGGACCATTCAAAAAGTATTTGTCCTTTTGATCAGACGATTTCGAAGCTCTTTGGACCATTCAAAAAGTATGTTTTTTTTTATTTTTTGACCTTTTGAATTCATGTTTGCTGAGAGCTCCATCGTTGATCTTATCGCTCGTACTGTAATTTATTTATGAACGTGACTTGCTTCTGTGTGCCTCTTTTTGTCGTGTCGCGATTGGTCTTTCACTTCACTATTTGGTTCCGTCATCTATCCGTTTTTGTATGTCGCAATTGGCGAGAAGTACCACCATGGACTCCTCTCCACTGTCGCCACTCGTGTCGTAGTTGTCAACGTGAAATGTATAACCTCCAATCGATTGATTGACGTACATTCCACAGTAACAACCATAACTGATTTCAGATAGTATTAGTCTCTGTTATTGTTCCGAAGAAATCCCAACTGATTGCAACTTCTCCGACAAGTTCCTTTAATTTCATTATTTTTCTTACTTTTAATTGTCTGGGAATATATACATAGTGCCTCCTGATTGAGAATTTGACGATTTTTTCCGTCAAGCTGATGTATGACGACTCGGTCATCTCAAAGTGTTGGAGAAGTTTCCGATGAGTTCTTCCGGCGAAGAAGTGGCAATTGTAAACAAGACGACGCTAGCCGAGCCACCAACTGATAACCCGCAAATTTCCTTATCCCACGCCGTTTCGTGCGCTTCCGAAGCGTCGTCTATTCTCACTGCCCTTCCGACAGATTCTACGACCGATGCTGTTGCCACCGATTCGGCAACCGGTGAGGATGTCGAATTGCCGAACACTGCTGCTACTGCTTCGCCGCCTTCTTCAACGTCAACCGATGTTACCCAAGCTGCAACCACCACTTCTTCTACTGCCACAACCGGAGCTCCTGCTTCGACGAATACGAAGGATGATGAGAAGGACAGCGATTCCGAAGGTGACGGTGCTGAAGAGGTAATTTCTTAACTAATTCATTTACTATTACGATAACAGCACGGATGATTGAGATCAGCATGTTTTACGTTCGTCTTTTCGTTTGGATGCTGTCGAACGTTTCGCTACTTTTGTGACTTTTGGGTGCGCTGGAGATAAAACATAACAAATTCCATTTAAAGGGGAAAGTACCATTGAGGCGCAAAACCAGTGTATTTGAGATTCTCGAGGAGAGTCCGTGCAAGCGATGGTCGAAACGTCGTGAGCAGGTCAAACAACGAGATGTACCGGGCATCGATGGAGCCTTCCTTGCTATGGACAATGAAACCGGAAATGAAGTCGTATGGAACGAAGTTCAGTTTTCGGAACGCAAAAATTTCCGCGCACAAGAGGTTCGTTTCTTTTAACGTTATCCGAATCATTGATTTATAAATTTGTTTCAGGAGAAGATCAATCAGGTTTTTGACAACTTGATGCGCTTAGTACACACGAATCTGGTGAAATTTCACAAATATTGGACGGATGCAAAGTCTGAAAAACCTAGGGTAATTCAGATATAATTTGAAAAAGTTAGAACTGCTCTTAGATAATATTTATTACGGAATACATGTCGGCAGGATGTATGGCTCGGTTTCTTCAAAGAACAAGGAAATCAGGTTCTCTCCTTAGCATAAAGGTAAATTTGTATCCTAAAATGAATTGAAATTTTTCATTTTGAGGCGTGGAAGAAATGGACTACACAGATTTTGTCGGCGCTAAATTATTTACATTCTTGCACACCGCCTATTGTTCACGGAAATGTTACTTGTGATACCGTATTTATTCAAGGAAACGGCTTAATTAAAATTGGGTGTGGTATGTATGCTTTTTTTTAGCTTTTTTAAAGTGGTTTTTCAGTCGCTCCCACTGCTATTCATCATCACGTGAAAACTTTTCGAGAAAACATAAAGAATATGCACTACATTGCGCCAGAGTACGATTGTATGTTTCCAGTTTCTGACTATCAATTGTAAGTAACGTTTTTAAGTATCCACGACAGAAGCCGATATTTACTCTTTTGGAATATGCGCCTTAGAAGTACGTTTCATTAATTTTTTTAGGAAACTCATTTTCATTTTTAGATGGCGGTAGCTGGTGGTCTTGGCTCTTGTTGTTGCTCAACACCGGCTAACGGCGTTGTGAGTTCGACAGAGAAAGAAAAGGACAAGGAGAAAAGTTCGAGCTCGGGTGAAAATACTCATATCACTCAGGAAATGATTCAAAAGGGATTAGAATCTTTAGAAGATCCAATGCAGAGAGTGAGTGTTCTGAATTCTTTGGACGATTTTTAAACTTCCGTTTTAGAATTTTATAACCAGATGTTTGGATACTGACCCGAAAAACCGTCCTACCGCTCGGCAGCTTTTAATGCATACCGTACTATTCGAAGTCCATTCACTTAAATTATTAGCTGCACATCGAGTGGTCGATTCCGACATTAATGAGTCACTTTCTGAAGACGATTTGCGCATTCCGGATCCGCATAAAATCGCGGCTGTTTCGAAGTTTCAAGAAATATCTTACAATGATGTCCCCACGTTTCAGGTTCGTTTGTACTAGGTGCTAGCAACTTAACTCATTCAGTTGTTTGTAGGTGTGTCTCGACAAGTTTTTGGAGGACGTTGGACAGGGTATTTATCCTTTGACAGCATTTGCTCCGCTTGCCCATCCTCCCGTGAAATTATCATCGGACAGTTCTTGGCCTGGTTTAATAGATTCTAATGCAACGGGTAATACAAACAGCAATGTCTCGAATGCGGATACGTTGACAACATCTGTTACGGTTCCAAATATAGCCGGATGTTCGTCGAATGAAGCTTCGGCATCGACGACTGCTGGAGTGTCCAAATCCAACGGTAATATTTTACATTTTGAATTCCTAAACTTCATTTTTTAGAAGGACCAACGGATCAAGTAAACGGGTTCTCTGGTAATGCGCCAGGAAATGGGGGAACCAACGGGGTACAAAACGAAGTTTCTCCGCAGGGAGCCGGCAGTTCACAAGGCGCGCCGAATAGTCCTCCTCCGGGTGAATCGCGATCAGTGGTCAATATGAAAGCGACACTAAGTGATTCTACAACGTTAACACTACTCTTTCAACTAGATGACGATATGAACCGGCAGCTAACAGCTGAAATCTCAGAAACAGACACAGCAGAGGTTTTAGTGGGAGAGTTATTAGTGCACGGATTTATTTCGGAGGTTAGTTTTGCATCACCACTGATACTGCGCTCCTCCATGATCGATTCGTGCCGATGAGAGTCGCGATTTCCTTCTCTATCATCTAATCCGACCCGCGTGTGTATCGTCTATTGTCAGTCGCTAATCGGATATGACTGCACTTGCGCGAAGCAGACGACAGCGGAGAAAAGTGATGGGAAAGAAAAGTGACCGAAGTCGAGCGCAGATTCATCTTTTTTTAGTTTGCGCGATCAGACATTCCTCTCGACACTGGATGATGCGTTGACGTCACTTCAGGAAAGGTCGACGGATGCCTGGTCGTGCCAATGAAAGAAACAACAGTCCTTCGAAGTCTAAAGTTGCATGTGTTTAGGGTGACTCCGAAAGAATTTGCGGTGAACTGGCCAAGCTCCTGGCTCCCACCCCGCCGCCGACGATCCACAACGGCGAACTGCCAGAAGACGACATATCTGAATCCCTTGCGAGCAATTCCACTCTTTTGGTAGAAACTATCGTGAATTTCGTGGAAAAAAGGGCAGAATCGCCAACACCGTCCATACCTTCAGAATCCGTTATAGATGAAACACAGGAAGTTCAAGAAAAATCGTAATTAATTGTTGATTAATATTGTTCGTTTATGGTGGATATGTTTGTATGCTTAGGACTTTATCATGAAGAGCTTCTGAGTCTCTGTCATTGAATTTGCAACGCACACTACATTTGAGCATTAATTAATTAATTGGGTACGGGGAGTAATTAAGGATCCGAGGACGGAAAGTGCTTGTATGTGATTTGCAATTTGTGATCCCTTTCAGTGAGAAGGCGATCATTGTTGTCGAGAAAACGATGTGAGATGCAGTGCTCGGTTTGAGGTGAGCCGGCCGTAGTCCACTTCCTCATAGTCTTCTTCGATGCCGCTTTGGCAAACATTGTACGAGAAGTCGCCACTCAAAACTCCGCCCAAGGGAGGTCGTGCGTGGCCAGGTAGCCGTTGTCTCGGCTTCTTAGCATACAGTCCCGACCCCAAATCACCAACAGTCGACTGCGAACGATGGGCCTCCGAAGGCTAATTGCCCTATTCTCCGTCGCTGCGATTCTTCTGCCAGAAGTTGCGCGCGCTCAGCACGGAACCGTTGGACGTCCATGTGAAGTGAGCACCGACTGTGGTACCGGAAACTACTGTGCCGGCAACAAACGATGCGCCTGTCTCACCACCTACGTGGAGATCGACTCTTATTGCTGGAGAAGTGAGTGTTCTTCACGCTTAACCCCTTCCCTTAAGTCTCCTTTTAGAAATCAACCCTGGAGAGTCCGGATGCACTCAGAACCGTCAATGCGAGGCCGTCTGGCCCGGAGCCTACTGTAGATCGGGAGAATGTCGGTGCGCTAACAACCAACCGCCCTTCCGTACCCGCGACGGTCTCGTCTGTCTGAACTACGGATTCTGCCCCCTCAACGGAAATAACCCCAAGTTCCGCATTGAAAACCAGGTAATTACATGCTTACAATAATATCTTTAATTGATCTTGCTAGATGCCGCAAGGTCTTGCAACGATATGTCTGTTAGATTCAATAATACTAATTTTGATTTTTAAGGTGCAACAATGTTACGGTGGTGCCGACGCAACGTGCGAAGCCATCGGGGCTTTAGCCTACGATTGTATCTGCGACAGTGACGACTGCACCGTTAACAACCCAATCAGCTTCTGTTGTCCTTCTAGAGGTGAGTGCACGTGGAGTACTCGCTCGTCTAGCTGGCACTCTGTGACCCGACGACGGTGTTTGGCCTCATCGTTAATCTGCAGAGTTGGCCTAGTTTGACCGAGTAAAGTGTCCCTAAATCTGAACAAACAGTTGAGGCGATTGTTTGCTGATCTCCTCGACCGTAGTCCGCTTCTCGCTCCTCATTAACCATTTGTTGTGATTGAGAGCGCGAGAGGTCTATGACACCAAAAGCGATGAACGCGCAGAAAGTGCATGCTTAAAAAGAGTACGGTAACTTTTCGTGCGCGCGCGTTGAGAGACTTTGGCAAATAATCTGCAATACTTCATGAATCCTGCGAGGAGGCTGGTACGAAAAGCTTCGGCAGTGTTAACAAAGCAAACAGCTAATCGGCGCAGTCTTTCAGCGTTTGCGTGCATCCAGCCGCCCAACGAAGGATACACTCCTCCTGGCGGTGGTACCACCTTGAATCACTGGTACCACGATCCGATCACCGGAGAGTGTCGAGAACTCAAGTATCAGGGTTACGGTGGCAACGCTAACAACTTCCAGACAAAGGACCATTGTGAGAGTTACTGTAAACAAAGTGAGTTCTTTTCAATGTGGGGACTTTTCTTAATCTAAACTCATCAGCATGCAATCGCGGTCTTCCCCTCTATCGCGACAGAACAACCGGAGTCAAGCAAGAGCCCGTGTACTGTCAAGGAAACGATAACGGTTGCAACAACCCCAACTACGTCTGCACTTCCATGGGAACTCTCCAGCAATGCTGTCCCACTTACCGTAAGTTGTGAACACCCATTCACACTAATCAACGCCCCCTTAAGTGCACATTTGCTCTCGCAATGGAGCCATCCCCACAGAAGTCTACAATACCGCCGGTGGAGTTCCAAGTGAGTACTTTGACGTCGGAATCCCCGATGGAAGCGGAAACACTTATCCTCGATTCTACTACGACTCACGCGAAGGTCGCTGCATTCAATTCTCGGTAAGCTTATTGTAGCTTACTGTCTCTTTTCTAATTCGGCTCTGTTACAGTATCTTGGCCAAGGCGGTAACTTCAACAACTTTTTATCGCAAGATCATTGCGAGAAGTTCTGCTCGAGAAGTGAGTCATCTCCATGAAGCACGCTCATTTATTCGTTGTTTTCAGTCCTTTGCAGTGCCGGAGAACCCCTCAAGGACAGCAGTGGAGAACGCAACATGGACTGCTCGCCCACGGGAAGCGGCTCCAATACTTGTCCGAGCACTCATAGTTGCGAGTCGACGTCCGGCTCGACGACCTTCGGAGGAGTCTGCTGTCCTCGTCCGCAATACGTCTGCAAGTTGCCTCGCGAGCAAGGAAACTGTGGCACCTACAGTAACCGCTGGTGGTTCAACGCAAAGACCGGAAACTGCGAGGAATTCATCTACTCGGGATGTCAAGGAAACGCCAACAACTTTGAGTCGTACAAGGAATGTCAAGATTACTGTAGAGACGCACGCAGCGAACCCCAATGCATCCAGGGAACTGCGCTCACCGACTCCAACGGAAACTTTATCATCTGCGGAGGCGCAACTTCCGTACAGACGACCTGCCCCGCCAACCACTACTGCTACTACGACGGAACCACCTACGGCTGCTGTCCCACTCAGGCATACACGTGCTCGCTCTCCTACAAGAGCGGCGCTACTTGTGGCCCCGCCGTCACTCGCTGGTACTACGACTCGACAACCCGCACTTGCCAGACGTACTCCTTCAACGGATGCGACGGAAACTCGAACAACTTCGCAACCCAACAGGATTGCAAGGATTACTGTAGAGTCGAAAGTTGTCCCGACGGCGGAGAAGTCTGGAAGGAACCCAATGGAGCCGCTCGTGCCTGCACAAGCAACCGTCAATGTCCCAGCACTCATTACTGCACTCCCGTTACCACGTGGACCGGTACCGTATACCAAACAAAGTCTCTCTGTTGCCCTTCAAAGAACTTCGTGTGCAGTCAGCCTCGCGACGTCGGGGTTCGTTGCTCCTCGACGAGAATCAGTCGCTGGTACTTCAACGCGGACACCAAGACGTGCACCACGTTCGAGTACAACGGATGTGAAGGAAACCGCAACAACTTTGCCTCTCAGAAGTCGTGTCAGAACTATTGTCTTAGTGAGGCGTGTCCCCCGGGAACCGTTGTTGCCAAGGAATCCGACACTTCTCGTCTCGTACAATGCTCAAATCCCGGAGGCAACGGAAGAGTCAGCGGAGGATGTCCTGACGGATACACGTGCTACAGTAGTCCTCTTCTCGACCAAAACGTTTGCTGCGGAGCGAGCACCGAACTCCAGTGTAAGTGAATCTGCACTCTGTGACGTCTAGTTATTCTCTTTTAGCATTGTGTCCTGCCAGCTCCACTCCGTTCATTTCCGCGCTCTCGCTGCAGCCGATGCAATGCACCCCTAACGTGGACGGCGCTTGTCCTGGCAACTTCTTCTGCTGGTTCTCGACCACCACCTCCGCCGTCAACGCTTTCTACTGTTGCCGATCACCCGACAGCGTCGACACTGGCTACTGCCCTCCTCAGCTCGTCCCCGTGCCCGGAGACGGAGGAGCACAGTACAGATACTGTAGTCCCTCGGCGCCCATCAACGACGCCATCCAGGGTTGCGGAGCCAACCGTCACTGTCAGTTCTCCACGAACCTCGAGCGATACATCTGCTGCGGACTCGAAAGCGATGTCCGACTTCCAAGTAAGCTCTCACGAGAAGTATCACCCCTACAGTACCCTTTAGATGTTTGTCCTCCTCAACCCGCAAACCTTGTGCCCGTGGAGTTGGCAGGCAATTACAGAACTTGCAATCCTTACGCGCGTTCGGGCACTCCTCAGTCGTGCCCCGACAACTCGGCGTGTTTGTACACCGGAAACGACAACGGATTCATCTGCTGCAGGGTCCAAACGCCTAACGGAGGCATCTAAGTAAGCGTAGCCCATTAGCCGAGTACCGTATTACAATTGCTTGCTTTCAGATATGTGGTAAGGGATCATTCGAGCCCAGAATCTTTCAGCAGCGTGTCGTTGATCTTCGTTCTTGTTTCCTTTGCTATTTATTCTTGTTGATCCCTTTCCTCTCTAATAATGTTCCTAATAATCGAATAAAGAGCTTTGAGTGATAATTTTAAAGATTGATTGGCGCACAAAATCGTATCAGGAGCCCAAGAAGTTGGTAGTTTTTATACACATATTATATTTGTAGCGGCAGTTTTGTATTTAAGAATTATCCTATTGCACCTTATTCGAAGAGGTGGTCATACATCGTCGTAACCGTAGATGCCGTTCAGCGGCTATCTAGAGAACAGTTCTCGAGTATGTGAGCATTCTGAGTCGATGCAGAATTTGCAAATCATCCGAAGTTGGGCTGTGGTCTGACGTCCGTTTAGTAAATGATTTTTGACAACCTCGGCTAATCCGTGTACGAGGAGATTATCGTTCGGACGAGGCGAAAGTACGGAAACTTTGGGCTTAAAATAGAAACGTTGGAAAGGGAAATCGATTGGAGGAAATACCTGTTTCGCGAAGAGTTTAGGGATCACCGTTTGCGTGTCGAACGAAGGGAAGAAGTGCGTGATGGGGACAACGAGCACTCTTTCCAAACTGTTCCGCTGCAAGTGCCGCAACTGAATATGAATGTTGTTTCTAAGGGGAGGAATCGACCACTGGTTCCAGGAGTTGTAGAAGGCCAACTTCCACGGCACGGAGTTGTTAAGTTGTTCGGCAACACGTTCACAGCTCGACCAAACGGAGCAATTATGGGAATTCGAATCGTAGCCTCTCTAAACCCGCCGGTATTAAGACTTTCTGTTGAATAAGGCTTACCATGACTGGAGCTACAAACATTATAGCGTCGATTTCATTAATAAACGGTCTGATCTGCTCCGACCAATACTGCAATCACAGAGATTAATACTTTTTTTTTGAAATGAAGCCTACATGGGGAATGACAGGATGAGCACTCCATCTATCGACCGCTGAGGCAAAGAACGAAACTTCGGACATCGGAACTATCCTTTCCATCTGCGTTTGGCCTTCTACTAACTCCTTTCGTAAAGGTTCCGTGCGTTCCAAAATTAGCTTTGATATTCTATTAAGCATAATTCCCGTTTGAAAACAACTGTAATTGGGGTACAAAGGCAGAACAACGAGTCGATTTAGCCTTTTCCTAAATTCAAAATATTAAATAGCGTTTAAATTGATTTTAATACTAAAAAATACATGAAAGATGAATTGGATTCTTCATGTACAGATCAAAACTTATCATAAACGATCAAAAGGGTATAAATTCAAAATGAAACATACTCAAAAATAGCATCTAATTGACTTTCTATCGATGGTTCTTCTAGCAGAAAAGCGTGAGAACAGCTAACTGGTCCAAATTCTGGAATCAATTGAGAAAGAGAAGATTCGAGCGAAGAATCCAATTCAGAAAGTCTTTCGTCAATCGATGGTTCTTCACTGTAATCCTCGAGGCATCGTTTCGCTGAAGGTGACAACGAGAATGAAGTTCCAGCAAAAAATCTAAATCAACCAATGTAAATAATTCACAAAACCATTTTTAGTCAACTCACTTGGTTATCGCTTCTGGGAATTTGTAATAAAACGAAGCGGTCTTCGCTAAATACTGTGTTGCGTAATAAGGCGTTCGTGGTTGGCCGTGATGGACCAAAAGTACCGAAGTTCCGAAGCCGTCAGAGGAAGAATCCGAGGAGCAGAACCTCTGAATCCCCAATCGGACTCCCACGACCTCCATGATAGCGCCGGAAGGCACCAAACGACTAATCACCATGTCAAAAACGTGTTCTTAACTTCGAAAAAAACTTTCGAACGACCGATCGATCGCGAAAACAGAATTCGATTAATGTCTTCTCGCAGCTGAACTCTTTCGTTCGTGTTTGTCGTTTGATTGTTTGTCGAAGCAAGACAACTTGCGATGTTTTCCGAGCGCTCCAAGAGTCTCCAACCGCGGGAGTGTCCGCTTTAGAAACGATCCCCAAAGGCCAAGTGTCCGAGAAGTCGGGACAATCGAATTATACTCATCATCTGCGCGTTTTTGCTTCACTAATTCGATTCAATTAATCCCATTCACCGCTTCTGCCGTTGCATTAGCGCGAATGAATATGGAAAATCCGTGTAAGTCGCCGCCGTTGCAGCCAGCTGGGGTCTGTGTGCCTTGGAATCCGATCCCCGATCGCCCGAGGGTCCTTTCGCGTGTCCCCTCTCGCAGCGATGAGTCAGAGGGGAGAGTTCGTCGGGTGACGCAGCGTGCCGACGACTGCAACGATGACTCTACGGAATCTAAAAACTCGATTGGAGTCGAGTTGTGTTTCATCTTTTGTGCGGAAAAGAATTGTTCACTCTTCGATTTGTTGTTTCTTAAGTTGTGTGTCTTAAGTTAAAAGAAAACATTCAAATTGATATGGTAGCTAAACGAGCCATCTTATATCCCACTACGAAAAATGCGTCCCGTAGATTTAAATCTCAGCACGATTACCCTGACAACCTTATTTTGCGAAAGTTTGGCAATTTGTGGGAAAGGGATGATCATGGCTTCTGTTTTAGAATTTTCCCGCTCTGTCCAGGAATGAGTGGCGAAGGACAGATCAAAAGAAGGACGATTCGGAAATTATAATTCGGTTTGAAAAAAGAGTATTAAAAAG
>KI639769.1:17039-32902 GCA_000505645.1 Steinernema monticolum
AGGTTTTGGTCCTAGAGCGATTGTCCGATATTTTTGCGAAATTTGCTTGAAAGAAAATTGATTTAAACTAAATTCCGACAAATCAGGCAAATCCTAGTGAGACGCTACACCATGTAGACAAAAGGTGGTTAACATAACGCCAACAATTGAATTAAACTTTTAATTAAAATTAAATTATATCATGAAATGTTTTAATTTCTAATCATATCACAATATCCCAAAGACAACGTTGTTAAATCGTTGTTTTATAATCACCTTTTACGACTTAAGTGCCATTCTGATAAGATATGAGGGTGAGGGTCGTGGAAGTATGGGTGTTCTGTTTATTTTGAATCACCGTATTTTGTCGTCGCAATAACCTTTGCAATGTCAACTGGAAAGTAGTAAGTACCTCTGTAAGTCCATTTGCACAAACGGAGCGGCGAGAGTGAACGGACAGCTGTTTCCCTTCCTGTCAGTCGGGTCAGGTGAGAAGTCACTCTCTGACTCACTACCGTAATCGCAACGCTCCGTATGTGCCACAGTGCATAGCGTTTTGTAAATGCGCACTCGATCATGTAGCCATAACTGCGTTGTTGTGCGCGTCCGCGACTCTCCGTACGTTTTGTCGACGTTTGAGTCGTAAATTATCGTTAATACGCGCATCGGTCTTCTCGGGGACTCCCTTCTCGTCGCTAGCCCGAGCCGATGCCCGAAGAGCCACCACCCAATGTAACAGGGTGCTCTACACGGGAGAGAGAGACCAATTATATACAGCAAGGTGTGCACTCCGGTAGCATATTTGCTAATTATCGCCGCCACGGGGCCGACATCCTCTGAGCTGACATTTCGAGTCCAGCGCTCGTTCATTGCGCGCACTGTCAAAACGTCGCGTTGACGCTTCTCTAATTATTGTTCTTCACGAAGAGCGCGGAGAAAGACAGTCGACGACGTCTCTAATCGGATAATTTGAGCTTTGAGGAACGAGAACTCCTCAAATTGCCCCCTTTATTTCCCGTCACTGCCTAAACTCTCGAAAATTTGTGTCATTGGCAATGACTATCGATTTCATTTTGAATGTAAAGCGTTCACACTTTTTTTTTGGATTTCTGCGCTTTTTAAAGGGTACTGTAAGTCATATTTTATAGACACTTTCGAGAGATACTGATTTTAAGTCGTCATTAAATGGTCAAGACAAGTTAAATTCGTATTAATCTTGAGGGTTGTTGAGTTGTTCAACGACTGTTCTTTGCTGCAAACAAGTATACAAACATTTTCAAAACAGTTCATTAAACATTAGAATGAACCTTAATGTCTTGTAATTACGAATTGGTGAATTGGATGTAAAAGCTGGTTACGGTAGTTGCACAAAAACACAACAAAAAACGTTTTGTTTTGATCTCCCAAGACTGGAATTTCATCTGTCATCTTTTGAATGATGACGAATGTCTTTTGTTTGAAAATTTGATGTAGTATATCGTTTACGACTCTCATTTGTCAAAGTCTATCGGTCAGTTGTGCGATAATCCTCAAAAAAGTTTATTCGACGAGTCGGCACAAATCTCAAACAATTCGCGCCAGTTAAACCACTCCGTTACGGTAATTTCAGAGTCTCAAAAGTGTTCTTTTCGAGTTGTTTTTTTGATAGGTGTTTTGTTTTCCGTTGTCCGCGAAAAACACAAAATATTCATAGGAAAGGTGGCGATTTGTCATTTGGCTCCCAACGAGATTCTTAGTCGTCGTTTCATGAAGTGTTAGTCTCCGCATTTCGGTATGCAAATGAGGTCGTTCGACGTTCACAGCGGTGCTCTTTGCCGCCATTCAAGAGGACGACGGAGCTAATGATTAATCGATGTGTATATGTATATTGGCGGATAATGGTCGAGGGCCACAACAACGCTCCATCCCAATAATCGTTGTTTTGTTGTTGTCCAAGAAGAAGACTTCCCCCGTGAGTAGACAATCCCCGAGTCAATAAAAATAAACAATTGCGCCGCGTGGTTCTTCAGGGCGCGTTGGTTCGTTCATCGGTCGGTCTGTCGGTTGCTGATATTCTCTTTCTTCGGTGATTCATTTCGATCGGCGTCGTCGCGGGTACGAGACCGCCACGACTCTCCGCTTATCGCTGGGTTCCTTCTTTCACTTTCCTTCTATTGATCGTCGTTCTCTTGTTTCAGTTATGTGACTGTCGTCTTTTATATCGAGAATCGCTCGTTAGATACCGTTAGAATCCTCCGTCACGATGTCGCTATCACGTAGTACGACCAGCGAGCTTTGTAGTTATGTTCAAGGTATGTTTTCGTCTCTTTATGTTGAAAAACTTTTTCTTTCACCGATTTTTTGATATTAATTTGGTTTTTTTTGCAGAAAATTGTTCGACATTTTTCGGCAAAAAATTCTGGGACTGTCGCCTGGTAACCGGAATCGAATTCTCCACAAAGGCAGACAAATATGAGTCAAAAATCTTCGCAATCTCCAAATTCCGAATCTTCATACTTTCCGGCAAGACTCCGCAGTCCTTGAAGCCTCCCGACAAAAGTTATCACATTCTTTCTATCCGACAGATGCAAGTTGTCCACGACAACGAGGTTCGTCCTTGTTCAACTTTGGCCTTGTCATAATCTTTTGTTTGGATTGTTTCAGCTCTGTATCCAACTCGATGAATCAGCGTCCTCTTCTGCAAAACGTCGATTGATGATTCGTTGTGCCGACGTTTCCGCCGAAGATCTTGGTCGGCACATTTTATGCGCCATCAAGCATTACTTCCCCGACATCGGCGATTGTTTGCGGGGTTGCGTAGATCTCGTGCCCTCGGGCCTTTATAGCGACTTCGCCATGATGCCATCGAGTCGTCCTGTACTTGCCTGCCACAACTTCCGTCGATCCTACGCGGCGCTTTGTGACTTTTACGACCTACCTTTCCGCGAGGAAGTGGTTTGGGTGGGTCATTTCAGTGGTTCCATATGTTTTTATGCTTAAATTTTCAGGACGTCGAGAAAATCTACTCTATTCATCATCTGCGCGTTCTTCGCCTGGATGATTTTACGCATCTGCCTGTTAAGTAGGTTTTTCTTTACTGTCATCGTACGAAAGTTTTCACTTTCAGAGACCTTATTCCGATCATCGCGTCTTTGCAGTTTTCCGCCTACTTCACGGGTATTCTTGTGGACGGTTTCAAACTGACCGTCGAGCTTACTGACGTTATTCTCTCGGTGATACGACGATCTCAATGGCTCACTTCCGTTAAACTTATCAACTGTAATCTTCCAAAGTGAGTTTGACATGAATTGGCTCTCATTCAATGATGCGTTTTCAGAGAATTCATATCACAATTTGCAGCGGCCACACAACAGAATCCCAACATCCCACTGGAAATTATCGACTTTTCAAAGAACGTTTTAGAAGACAAGAAGGGTTTCCAGCACTTATCTCAAATTCTTCCGAAATTACTCTCATTGAAGGCGATACATTTCGCAGAATGTGGCCTTTCCGAGAAGTGTGTGAATCTTATGGCAACCGGTCTTCAACATGCTCTCACCCCGAGTAAAACGAGCCAGCAGCTTCAGTTGGCTACCATCGATCTGGCAGGAAATAACCTGAAAGAAGACACTCCCGAGTTGATCAGCCTTTTCTCTCTTTGTACCACTCTCCGAACCGTTGATCTTTCGAATACGGGTTTTGTCATCGATCGCTTGTGGTCAGCGCTCAAATTCGGAGGGCTTCAGCTGAGAGAATTACGTCTCGATGGATGTTCAGTTTTGAAAAAGAACAAAGATGGACCTCAAGCCATAAAGGAATACTTCAGTGGAGTCGTCCAGTTGGAGGTTTAAATTTGAAATATCTTCAATTTATGCTGATTATTTATTTTGTTTTAGGAAATTTCATTATCGAGCACTCAACTCTCGTCAGATTCCCTGAAGGCACTTCTTCTTGGGTTGGCGAGTAATCAGCAAATCGAACCGTTCCATCTAAACCTGAACAACGTTTCGAGCGGAAACGCCTTTGCTCAAGTTCTCGAAACGTGCCTTCCAAGCGTTGGCGCTCGATCTTTGTCTCTTCGGGATAATCAGTTGGAAGCCGATATTCTGCCTGTTTTGTCTTCCATTGCTCAGATGCCGCATTTAACGATTCTCGATCTTGGTGGGACCAACTTCTGTTCACTTCGAAGAAACACCAAGTATGCAACAACTTTGAACAAAGCGTTGATGGAAATTGTGAAATTGATCGGCGACGATGAATCTGTATGTTGAAAGATACTTTAGCCCGCGATGTAGTTTGTTGTTTCAGCGTTTGAGAGAAATGAGTCTCAGTGATTGTCGTCTTGGAACGCACCTCAGTGTGATTCTGAACACTCTTGGTGTTGCAAGCACGCTGCGCAAGCTGGATATTACAGGAAATGATCTGGGAAATTTCGGAGCTCGTTTGCTCGCGAAGGCTCTGCAAATCAATGTTTCTCTGCGAGAACTGGTGATCGACAGAAACCAAATTACTTCCGACGGATTTGCTGATATTGCTCATTCGCTGAAGTTGAACAACACTTTGGTCTGTTTACCCTATCCCCTCGTTGACGTCGCTGATGCGTTGAATCGTCCTGATCGCACAAAAACTCTTGCTGCAATCGCTGAAATTGAATCTTTGATAGAGAAGAACCGAAATGGATCTAACGTAAACAACGAGCGTTATCGCACCGCTTTGACAAACATTCAAAATGTAAACTTCAATCCCTTTTTTGGTTTGATGAGAACAAATTTGTTTATTTCAGCAATTTTCGAAGGCTGAAGGAGCAGAGGGAGCCCTGTCACATCGTGTTCACGCTATCTTGGCCGAACTCGGAAACACTTCCGAGTCAACGGCAGCCTTCGACGGAATCATCAACAGTTTTGTCGATCGATTCAAGAATGAATGTGTTCCAATTATTAAAGTAACCGCGTTGATTCATGAACCTAGCATTGTAAATTTTGTTTTAGAAAAGTCTTGGTCCTCTCAAAGATCTCGCTTCAAGTATGAGCTTAGAGTTATCGGAGCGTTTCGATGATTCGACGATCGGAGAAGCCAACGAAGACCAATTCAGAGAAAAATTGAATTCCCTGCTTGAATCTCAGCTTGTGTATGAATCGTGAATCAGCTTACAGATTGTAATAATACATTTCAGCTCTTGGAAATGGGATCAGCTGAGCAGATTGAGCGAGAATCTGCTACACAACGGATCTCGATCGCTTTCGTCGGTATCTCCTCGATCGAATCACCACGGTGCTCCTGGAACACCTAGCTCAGCTTCTTGGCTTCACAGTCACCGAGGTTCTCCTGGGGGAGATTTCGGACACGGTGGACCTCACCATTCATCGACCGATCACATCTCGAGATCTTTGCGTCCGAAATCTGTTCTCAACCATGACATAGACTCTCCGTTGACGCCTTCTTCGGTTTCTAGCAGCATGATGACTTCGTCGTACATCCCATCATCAACCGGAGCTTCCGAAGAAACAACCCCGGCTTCAGAACCCATTAATATGGATCAGCCTCCAAAAAGCTCCGGGCTGGTGCATCTAGGAATCGCGCGACCTAAGGCAGCAAGACGAATTGCGAAGCCAGGAAATGTATCGACTCCTCCTACAAGCACTAAGGTACGGTATAGGTATCCATTTGCATTATAGTAGTCTCATGTTTAGACGTCAGCGTCGAATTCCGTCAGTTCCGCCGATGCCGCAGAAGTGATGTCTCAAAGCGCGGAAAGTGCGTCCACCAGCGTGACCACTTCGGTCGTAATGAGCTCTCCCCGTCTTCCTGATTCCGCTCCTCCAGACAGTCCAACAGCTCCAGGGGAACCGAGACCGCCGATCATTCCTCGAAGAGTTAAAGTCCCGATGGTTCCTCCTCAACTTCCGCCAAAGAACTTTAAACCGCTACCGTCGGCTCCCCCGAACTCACTCAAGGAGCCGAT
This sequence comes from Steinernema monticolum, assembly GCA_000505645.1. Lineage (NCBI taxonomy): Eukaryota > Metazoa > Nematoda > Chromadorea > Rhabditida > Steinernematidae > Steinernema > Steinernema monticolum. The sequence goes on from KI639769.1 coordinate 22,960, forward strand.
TGTGAATCTGCCTTCGGCTCCGCCCTTAGAAGACGAGAACGCGAACAGCCGTCGCTCAGTAGCCGACATGGCTAGGATGTTCTCCTCTTCTTCCAACGAATTGCCTATTTCCACGGGTGGCGGTGGCCCCATTCCCGCCAAGCGCTCCAATGTTTAATCCTTTGCCCACTTAACCACGGTTATCCAGGGTTTGCCGTTCTGATCAGATCATTTAATTGGCATATCTTTCCGCAACCGTATCTGTTTCCTTTTGGCTTTTGTTAGCTCTTCACTCCCTGACGAGATAATCTGGTACAGTGTAAATCATAAGCGTCGTAATTGTAAAGCTGTATATAAATTATTTATTGAAAGCCTGATCGTTCTTTCACAGAGCACTTTAGTTAACAACAAATTCAACGAAAATTTTGTTACTTTAATATGCAAAATAAATAAAGCGTAATTATAATCAAGAAATTACTACAAGCCTCTTACGCTTCGCTTTCTGGTTCGGGATTAGGCAAAGCGTCTCCGCTGCTACCATCCTCCATGGGCTGCTCTGCATTTGCTCCGTCTTCGACAATTGGTTGTCCCCCCTGTACGGACGCCTTCTGTTCCAAAATCTTCTGAAAATGCGCGTGTGCGTCTCCACCCATCGACGAACGAGGAGACTTTCCTTCTGCCGCCTCCTTATCTTTGCTCTTTAACAGGTTGTTAAAAAACGACACGAGAGGACTGTTTGCATCAGCGGGTTGACCCTCAGCTGCTTTGTGACTGCTGCGTTTAGGAGACTGGTTGACGTTGGACGCATCAGTGCTGTTTGCTAATACCGCTAAGAATTCTTGTTCATCCATATCACCGACAACGGCATCACGGCTTGGTCTTGGCATGTCAGCTGCAGTCAGAGGAGTATCAGGGTTTGGAAGTGTCTCCCTGAAAGATATTCATCACAAACGTACAGAAATCGAACTTACCTGATAATATCAAGTTTTTTGTCGGAATCCCACCCTGCGGGGATAAAGATCGCGTCTTTCTCTACAAGCTGAGCAGGAGTGATGAAAGGAAGACCACACGCTCTATGCGCAATATATTTGTTAAGAAGTTGTGTGTTCTTATCATCTTTCGCTGAAGTGTACACCTGAAAATACCCCCTTCTATGCATAAATTAGCAACTAAAAAACTGACCAATGCAGCGCCATGCAGAAGACAGAATTTTCGAACGTGATACTGAATCCGGTCGATGTCTTCTTCGCTCATGTCACCTTGTGCGTCACTTTTTGTTAAGACAACGATAACTGACGCCCCAAAGTTTTCGAGGAGAATATTGTTTTCAAGGGGAACAAGGACGGAATCAACGTCTATACCGCCATGTTTATCCGTGTGCATCGAACTTTCAAGTGGCTCTACGTACTCCTGCCAAAATCGAATTTCTAAAAAATTCAAAATTCTTAATGGCTTGAATGAAGATTAACTTACGCATATCATCCGCTTCCTTACGAACAGCGTCGTCGTAATTAGCTTTGATCGCCTCTTTCATTACCAGCGACCATTTATTCAGCGAAGGCAAGATATTCGCTGGATCAGAAAGCGAGGCGCAGAGCATAATAACAGATCGCGACAGTGATGGCGAAAGAGAAAACTTCAGAAGAGGAGAAAATGCTTCGTCACCATCCAAAATCCAAAGCGGAAGATTCACAGAATCCGAAGGTCCAAGCCCAGCGCCTCCAAGTTGGTACGCATAGCTGGCATCGCGATAATCGGCTTGAATTGTTAAGTAGTGATACTCCAGTGCTGCGTCTTTTCCAACAGGATCCTTCTTCTCAACGCGGCTGATGAGAGAGCTCTTCCCACAATGGCTGTTTCCTAAAACAACAATAAACACAAGCATATACTAAATGAAACGTACCAAGGACCACTACACTTCCTTGCTGCGTATTTCCACATCGCGAGCTCACCTCCGACAAAATGCGAGTCCTGCCAAATGAAGATGTTGAAGCAATATTCAAGAAAAGTTTAGCTTACCAGATTCTTTCATCTTCGGGATTCGTCGTCGTATTTTGCGGAGTAGCTGAAGGCAAATTCAGTGTCAAATTGAGACCACCAGACGCTACCATTCTGAAACAAATAATTGATTAAATTGAAGACACAACTGAAGCTGTGAAAAGAAGAATTAAAGTAAAGAATTCGAGTGCGCAATAGCAATAGACCAAATTTCATGATGAAATTCGAGAAGATGAGCAGCTGAGTTCTTTCGAAGGTTTCGCGAGGAATTTCCACACCGCTTCGACGACATCGATCGCGTCAGTGCGGGGTCCGGTTCCTCGTTCGTTTGTTTTGTTTACTGTTGTAAAGCGTCGTGCGCTGCAACTGGACGTCGTTGGACAACTTTCAGTTTAACTGTTCCAGGAACAATGGAGAACAACGCCGCTGCTTCCAAGGCTGACGATTCTAAGCTCGCCCAGAGCGTCACTTCCGATCCAAAAGGAGTCGACGAATTCTCCACTTTGGTAAGTATTTTCGGTTCTATTCCGATGTAGTGGTCCCATGGCGGTTCGAACCGTCCTGTGTATACTCTTGGCGTCCTTTAGCCCGTATTGCTCTCCCATAAAATATTACCGTCCCATAGCTAGATTAGGCGTACCATCACAACAACAGCAAAATCGTTTATTAAATCATCAAACTATATAAATATAGGGCTTAAGCTTACATGCTACCGGTTTAGCCTAGTGTTCTGAGGCAAACAGTGGACACACAAATACGCGAACCTGTGAAAGTCTTCGGCCTGCAACCTGAGAACACTAGGATAAACTCGGCGGTAGCACGTATACCCAATTCTAAACGTTGCACGCGCTTAGTAGAAAGCTGACAATTTGTGTTTATTGAGAACTGCTGTAAAACAGACATTTTCCCTTTCTTTATTAAGTTGACACTTTGTTACCAATTGGCGGCGGTGGGTTAAAGCGGCCCAATTTTAATTGAACCAGGATTGGGGCTAAGAGAAACTTAGCAGACTGGGCCAATTTGGATTTAGGCATCATAGATACTGGGGAGTATTTTACTTGCACTACAGTATTACTTGCACAATCTTCAATGGGAAATCGATACTTTCGGGAGAAGAGTGAAGTGGGAGAAATTTTGGGCTTAGTCTTACATGCGTTGTGTGGTAGTGCTAATCTCAGATTTGTGTATATTACTTCGAAAGTCTCATTCTCTAGCAGCTTTAACAATTCTAAAATTGTTTTTACCGACTCATTTGGTGTTACAGTATACGTACTACATAAAAATTAACTAACAGTTGAATAAGACTTACTTTGACAATGGGCAGAGGGTCATAACAATAAAGAAAATCCATCAGTTTCGACATTTAGTAATCAGTAATTTATGTTGTGTTAGTCAGCTCTCTCCTATTTTAAATTTGCATAAGCCTCTCATCGAATGTCCTTTTGTAATCCAGTTTATTTTCAGATTCAGGGCCTTCTGCAGCAGACACAGGACCGTTTCCAGAACTTGTCCGATCAAATCATCAACCGCATTGATGACATGTCCAAGCGCATCGATGACTTAGAAAAGAATCTTCAAGACCTGATGGATCAGGCCGGAGTCGACAACGATTCGTAAACGCCGTACTGTATTTTTTGTTTTGAAGCTTATTCCAGTCACCGCCAATTTTCCATTATAACATTCATCGAATATTTTATTGTTTTATTTATTGTTTCTATAATATAACGATTACTGTATTTCTTTGATATTGTTAGCTGCGAAGCCGTGGGAGTTATTCCTTGATTCATATTTTTTTGTGTTTTTAATATTTGCATAAAATAGGTAGTTTTTAGAAATGGGAACCAGTGGTAGTAAATCCGAAAAAGTCTCCGCTCATCGTATATCAAATCTCAATGCCGAACAAGTCGGAAAAGCCAAACTTCAGTTCCGCAGAGCTTCTCAAGGTGCTGACCAAATGAATAAAGGACAGTTCAACGCTTTCGCTGAGCACTTCTTGAGTGCTTCAATGCGCGAATCCGTCTTCAATAAAATCGGACAACCGCACAGCAAAGTTTCCGAGAGCATCTTCGTGCAATTCGCCGATCGGATGCTCGGAAACACCGATGAGTTGGCGGGTTGTTTGATGTCGATTCACGGAAGCATTGAGCGCTTCATAAATGATATCGTCGAGTCATTGTTTTTATGCGAGAATCGTCGAAATTCCGTTGAAGTGGCGCAACTTACGAAGTATCTACAGCGGAGCGCACCTAAGGTGAACTCAGAAGATGGCTTTGGTCAGTGGCTTCACTCTTCTCCTTTCGTCATTCAACTCATTGAACGCGTCTACACTCGATTGCTCCTTGGAGCGGACAACCAGCTTCTTCCTGAGTTTGTCGGCTCGAAATCTTCGCTTCTGTCGACAGCAGAAGTCTTTCTTGTAAACTTCAATGTGCCACGCGAACATCGCCATAAGTGGGAATTGCTATTTTCGAGGTATATTGTCAACTACTCAAAGGAAATTAATGAACTGCTGCCTTCAGTGCCCAGCATGGATCAAGTTTCTCGAAGATGTGCACCCTCGTAAACAATCAGGGACCGTGTCTCCTGTGCATCGAATCCGATGATGGGCGTGTTTTCGGTGGATTTGCCAGTGCCGGCTTTATAACTGGTCCTACTTATACGGGTAATGGATGCTGCTTTCTTTTCCAAGACGGACCAGCGATGGACATCTTCGCAGCGACTGGATTTAACGACAATTATGCTTACCTTAATTACAACCAGCTCACACTTCCTAACGGAATGGTACAACACCACTGTCTTCAAACCCGAACTAACTAAAAACCTAATTTAGGGAATTGGTGGACGAGACACCTACTGGTCTGTGTTCATACGTGAAGAAGATAACGTTGGTCTTAGTGGTGCCAACGTGAGCACGTTTGAGAAATGTCATCTCGCCGGGAAAAATATATTCCAACCGAAGAATATTCAAATTTGGAGAACTGGTGAGAAGCCGAACCTCAAAAAATACGATGAAAACGGCGATGAAATCGTGGAAACTGAAAGATCTGTCATTGACAAAGATCCGGGAGCGAAGGCTCTTCTTGAACTCACTGGAAAGAAACTACATAGCGAAGCCTTCCGCGAACCGCACCCTGAAGACGGTTAAATTCGTCTCTTCGATTATCACCTTGCTAGTCGTAATTTGTGATTTTGTCACTTGTTACCCTGCCCCATAGGCATATTCACTTAAATTAAGATAAAACGCGTTGTCCTTTAATCGAACCTAATATAACACATACTTAAAAAATCTACGCCTTCTTCTCTGCAGATTCTTCAGATTTGAGTTCTACCTTCTTATATCCAGAAGTAATCGAAGCATCACGGAAAGCGGGGAAAGTCTCCCAAGGTGTGTCCAAATCAAATTTACGGAACTCCTGCGCTAACTCGGTCGGTTCATAAACAATACGTTTCAGTTCGGGATCGTAGCGAACCTACAAAATAATAATTTCACATAGACAAAACGAGAAATTATATTTACCTCGTTGTATCCAGAGAGTGGGAAGTCCTTACGGAATGGATGACCTTCGAAACCGTAGTCGGTGAGGATGCGGCGAAGATCGGGGTGGTTGTTGAACCACACACCGTACATGTCGTACACTTCACGCTCGAACCATTCAGCTCCCTTAAAGACTGAGCAGACCGATTCCAGAGGGGCAATTTCATCGGTATAAGTACGGACACGGACACGAGCGTTGAAGCGGGTCGAGAGGAGAGCGTAGACAACTTCGAAACGGTTCTGACGGGTGGGAATATCGACTCCACAGATGAAGATAAGGTTGGTGAATTGGGCAGAGTGATTTCCTTTCAAAAAGGAAAGGACTGGGATGACTCCGGACGGGTGAATTAGTAGTTCCAACTCGTCACCACCGGCAAACTAAAAGACATAGAAAGAATGAACAAATAGAAAGAAAGAAATGATATATGTACCTGAACCTGTTCTACAAATTTCGGAAGACATTCAGCAGCATAACGTCCAAAATTAGCGAGGCGTTCCACTTTATGCTCATCAATCTTGTATATAGTATCTAAAAAGTGAAGTTTAGTTTTGAAAAGGCCATTACAACAAAGTTAACCTTTCTTGGGCTGTTGGGTGGCCGTCGTGGTCGAGCTGGCACGAACGATCACTGTCGAGCGGGCGGCTGCCGCGGCGTTCTTCACCAGATTCCGCAGCATCACCTGGAAACATTTAGAATCGATGAAATATGCACATGAATCCACTTATAAACTCTAAAAACAATCAAAACATCCGTTTGTCTTCCATCTCCATATCTTCATCCACAAAATACCGTATTCAGAGAGGCAGCTCTCAGGGAGCTCAGGCAAAGACGTCTTCTACTTGCACGAAGGTATCGTGTCACATTGATGAAACCAGAAGAAATTATTTATTTTTTTGTATTGTAATTTGTTTTGTTAGGTGTTTCGTTTCTTTTTCCGTGTTTATTAAGATTTTTCGCTTTTCGGTTGCTCCTCTGTTTCTTCTCCTTCCGCTTCTGTATCGTCATCGTGCTTCTGCTTCCGAATCTCCGCCGATGCTAACTTGAGCACGGCTCTCACTCCTCAACGTGCCTTCGATTCTTTGAATCTGATTATGTCCGATGTGGAGCCGACGCTTGCCAATGCAGAACACGAACAGCTCGACAAACCGATCCGGCAGTTCGTAGAAGAATTTGTTGACCATCAGATCATTCTAGGAGAGCTCGACGCGGCTTTTGATTTGTGCGGAGCTCCAGATCCAGAAAGGGACGACGATAGGTTTTCCAGGCGGAGATCGAATTCCGACGATAAGGAGCAAGGATCTGAAGGTGCTTTTTCAGCTTTTCTTTTGAATTTCTTTGTTTCTTTCATTGATTGAAATTGCAGTTTGTTAGAGGGGCTACGCCATCAATTGGAAGTTAATATTTGCTTTTATAGAATCTGCAGGATTTAAAGTTGAAAATATTTAGGCCGTGGAGCGACTAAATTTTTGGTGACATCTCGCTGGCTGCTGAACTTGGATATGTCGCGAGCTTGTCTTCTCATTCTTTTCGTGACAATCCTTCAAACGTTTGTCAGACATGCTATGTATATATCGACAGTTTCAGTTTGCAGTATTTAACGACATGTTTAGGTTTGGACAGGGCCGCTTGGCTACTTTGAAACCCTCCGATCCGGTGCCTTTCTTCAATGACCAGTCAACTTTTGATTACTTCACGGGAAACGGAGCCGCTTCTGCTTCATTGCTCAGAAATGCGGAAGTCAGCATCCTCATGTACTATGCGCCTTGGAGTCTGCATTCAATGGAAATGAGAGATGTGTATTCGCGAATAGGAGAGCGGTTTCGACATTACAAGGGGGTAAGCTTTGATTTGCCCAATGATCTGTTATGCGTGGTTTGAGGTCCGATTTTCTGCTGTAAATTGTGCTGCCAACGGAGGAGATTGCAAGAAAAGTTTTAAACTTTTCTCGTTTCCTATAATCGTTGCAAATGTTGGGAGGGTGGCAGTATTGTATCAAGACACTCCGACAGAAGAAAATCTTTTCCGATGGGTTTATCATATACTACATCCATCGATCCGACTTCAATCATTCAGCCATTTCGAGAGAGTTTTGTTTGAGTATGACCGGGTTGTTGTTGGCTACTTCAGCTTCCAAGTGAGCTTTATAACAACAATTAAAAATAGAAAAATGTAATATTTTAGAATCTTAAAGCTGATCAAGTTCCTCCAGGGTATATTACGTTCATCGCTTCGGCTATCACACTCGCTCAGCATGGTGAACAAATCGAAAATATTCGGTTTGTAATTGTTACAAATGAAACAATTGCCGCTGAATTGGGCATCACTCAAACGGGAACCATTCGTGTATTCCATCTTGAAAACGGAGTTATGTTCCACGAATATCCCGCCACTTCTGAGTTCAAAGCCCAGGCTATCGCTTCATGGGCAATAACTTCCAAATTCAAGGCACCCGTAGTAAAATGGATAAATTTTGCAGGTAACTACGGCAATCCAAGCAGTGATTTAACATGCAACAATATTTTGATCAGATTTGGAGCTCGTTGGAAAGTCTGCGAAACTAAATGACGTCTTGAATAAAGGAACTTCCGTTGTTTTAATGACATCACCGCGTTCGAAACTAATTCGTGGTGCTTCTTATTCTATTTTTAAACAAGTTGCTGTGGAAGCGCATGACTGCACAAACTCAAATGATACGTCGGAGAACATAACTTCTCGTCAAGCACAGTTTTGGAGGAACGTAACGGTGAATATGTCCGAAAAAAGAAATCAACTAACAATGACGTGTAAACGTGCCAAGATTGCTAAATCAGAGGTTTATAAGCTTTAATTGTGAATATAATGTAGTCCTTTTAGATTCAACAATGTTGTAATGAGATCGTATCTGTAACTCCGAAATTTTGTAAATATGATAACTGTGACGATGAAATCGGTACTTGTGAATCGTTCGACACTGATGAAATACCCAAGTGCCCTTCGCTTTTGAACTCTACAGATTTACGTAAGAGTTTTAAAAATCCAGAAAATCTGAATTTAATCTGTTTTTCTTAGATATCTTGTACGATAAGTGCTGCCATAACGGGCGTCCTCGGCGATCTCATTCAAGTATTCCCTGGAGTCTGTCAACCTCCGAAAAGTTATCTTGTGAATGGGCAGATATTAGAAACCAACACGAGCCCAAAGAGATTTTGAGGGACGACGAGGGAGCAGTTTTGGACCGCTGTACAGCCAACCGAACGCTAAGATTTGTCGCTATGGATAAATCTTATTTCTTCTACAGTAAACTCGGTTTGGACAAGGATAGAGATGCTGTTCTCATTGTGGATTTGAAGCAAGAAGCCGTCTATGTTTTGAAAGAACCGCTGAGGGCCGCTTCCCAACTCCGAGAATTTATATCCTTCTACGACAGAAATCTGCTCGAGCCCCTTGTTTTAAACGAAGGAATTCAAGGAAGCTTTTTTTCAACAAGGCAGAGAGACAGGGAGAGTTCGAGTCAGCTCGAAAGATTAACTTCTGCAGTGAACATTCAGCGAAAAGTACTTGCGAACGTAAGACAATTGTTTTTTTCACTGCTGTAATTTTTAATAATTTTCTAGACCATAACCTATGACAGCTTAGTTTTTTTTTCCGGTGGAAGTTGGCATGGTCCCAGTACAGCTGTAGCGCATTTGATTCATGCGCTTAAACATTACTTTTCGGCTTACGATTCGTTGATAAAAGTATTCATGTATGTTTAAAAGTTGTACTTATATATTACATTTTGCATTTAGAATTGATTCATCACGAAATACATTGCCTTATGAACTACGGTTTGAACGTCTTCCTGCCATCGTTTTCTTCCCTTCACGGAGGTAATAATTGCCTGAATTTAGCTTTGATTTTAACAGGTTACTGTAGATCTGCTCAATCGATACGGTTTCCTTCCGGATTGCCTTTCACTCTTCCAAATATGCTCTCCTTCGTTTTATCCCGATGTCAGTCTGAACTCAGATGGCGCATTGCTTTATCCGCCTGCTCGGACAAGTGCCTTATGCAAAGTCCTCACCGTTTGCGAAGACAAATTTCGATTTTAAAAGTTGAAATTTCACTTCTACGCAGATTGATAACGGGCGATAGTCGTGAAGCTCTTTCTCGGCTTGTGCATCAGCTCATTAAAAGGCATTTAAAGCTTAAATAACGCGATCTCATAAAGATGAATTTTAGAAGAACGATTCAAATCAGAAGTGCTCGTCATTTGGAGCGACTTCTCCACGGAATTCGGTCGTCAAAAGATTTAATTCCGGAAGAGACTGACAACTTCATCAAGCAGACCCTCTTCACCCAGTGGGTGCTTTACAATGCTTTTGGATTAAAGTATGACAGAGCTTAGATGTTCTTCCTTTCACTTGATGTACCACTCCTTTTACGGGTTTTCATCCAGAGATTGGTATAGA
>AZHV01000786.1:0-11992 GCA_000505645.1 Steinernema monticolum
CCTGCTGAACCGCTCTTCCGATCTCTTTAAGAAATCCATAAAACAAATATTTTGCACTTCTGTTCTTTCTTAAAGTTTTCCAAGTTCAGAATACACTAAAATACGTCAATTTAACCTTAATTTCCCATACGAAATTTGAACTTTCCTTTTTATTCTTTTGTTCATTTTTATTTCTAATTCGTGGGAATTCCTTTAATCCCTTTAAGACACGTTCCCTTAAGGCAACCTGTTCGAGTCCTTTCTTCCAATCACTGTCACGTTGCGGACATTCCGCAAAACAATTTTTGATAAATGAGAGTGACACGTTTTCTTTCTGTTGCATTCACTTCAATCAGTCAGCTTTAACGGAAGTAAATGTTGCCAGCAGCGAGCGATGAGCACATGATCCATCGAGGTCAGGTGTCCCTCCTGCACTAAGAACCACAAATTGTCTTCCGCGTTGATCCCCGCGAAAGGTCTCTTTTTTTCGTCATTAGCACTTCTTATTGAACCGCGCGAGCAAAACGTTTGCAGAGGGGATTCACTGAAAGCCCTTTGCAGGAATTGTGATCGCTCTCTGAAGGGTCCCTCGCGTGAGTAACCGGACACCGAAATTAATTGGCGAAGAGTTCGACAGGGCGATGAATTAATCGCAATTTTGCAGAATTCATCAAACAAAGAGTGCGGCGATTAAGAAGCCTTCTTTGTGACGCTTGCAGGAAAAAAGCCAATTACTGACCTCATTTGATCTGTAGGAGACAAATTTAGTTTTTTTGTGCAAATTTCTTATGCAGTTGACGGCGAGAAGTGACCTTCAAAGAACCGGTTTATTGTTGGGTTGAAGAGTTTGTCGTCGTATTGTGAGTGACCTTGTGACAGCACAGAGTCTGAGAACGCAACATTTGTCACTATTTTTTTGTTCGTTTTGCGTTTGCAGCCATCGAGGGGGGACGGACACACCTGCTTCGTCTATAGATGGAACCAATTTCGTTTTTATGCGGTGAATAATGGTTTCTGCAAACGCATTTACATATGACTGGCATGTTTGTCGCCAGAGCCAAAGCACACATAGGGGAAATAGTCTGGTGGCTGGTCTGGAGGGTAAACAAGGGGCTCAGGGTTTTATTGTCAATTGATGAGTTAGAAGTATGTTAAGAATTCTCTTTAAAGAACGTAGAAACCTTTTAATTTCATCTGCTAAAGGCATTCTAATGAATTATTTACACGAATTAATAACTCCGCCAGTGTAATCCACTCTTGTCCCGATTGCTTCGCCTTCCTCTGACCCACCGTTAGGCAAAGTGCCGACTTCAAGTACAACTTTAATCGTATTTGATGCTGATCTCAACCAAAATACTTTGAAGAACTTCTATTATGTCCTATAGTTGCCCTGTAGGTGTGCACCATCGCAGTTTGCACGTACTTTTCGCCGCCAAATTGGATGCTAATGTCGGAAATCTCTGCAAACCCTCCGCGCGCCGTAAAATTTGCAGAAAACTAAGTTGTGCAGTCGAACAACGGGTTCTCCTCTGCAACTGTCGTTTTAATTAGGTCCGCGACGCTTTCTACTCTGCTTCGGCTCCCCTTTATGATCCCACCACGACGGAGGAGAAGAAGCAAAAGCGTTCACCCTTAGCGTTAACGTCGTTTTCTTCTTCTTTTGCATGTGCCGCCGCCGCAACATGGAAATTTGATAATTCTGCACAATGTGCATGTTCTCGCGAATCCAATTTGACATAATTTCGTTTCTCTTTGCGGCAAAAATGCGTTTTGGATGTGAACTTGTCATATGAGTCGGGAAAACACGACTTTGACGTAATTGCGCCAAATGGATGCTCAGAGCACATGACATCGAAGCAGCAAAAAAGGAAGGAAGGAAGCTGGAAAAGCTGCAGCTTCAAAAGAGTCAAAATTAGAGGGCTTTGATGTTCAAAGAACAGAGGCTTCAAATTGAGAATCGAAATACGGAAGAAAATCGGATACGATTAGTAATGTTTACAACTCGGTTTCGTATAATTACGTTTTACGACAGATACAATAACAACGTATGAGTCAGATTCACAAAAAACCATTCTAATGAACAATAACAAATGTTGTTTTGTTTGCACGAAAAGATTCTCAGAAGCGACCTAATTTGTGTATTGTGTGTTGAATCCGTCAAAGGCTTCAATGATTACAGAACTTCTGTTGCCTTCGAAGTAGGGAATCTTCAGAAGGAAGTCCTCAACGTTCAAAGATTAAAAACAAAGGGGAAATGAATGGTTATCTGTTATGAATGTTAGCTGAGCATTGCGGTCTCTAAAAGCACAAATTTCTATTGCAAACAATTGCCCTTAGTCATGCAAACTGCTGTCGATTAACCGTTTTTTAAAGTCTAAGAAAAGCAGCTGCTTTTGCAGATTCTGTTTTCCGTTAAATCTCCTTCCGATGTTCAGAGATGAAAACAGAATCATTTGCAAATGTTCTCAAATTTCGGTCACCAGAAACCCCTTGCAAGACGCGTTCTCTACGAGAACACGAGCCTAAGCCTACACCCTCCCTACCCCTTTGCAAAAAAAAAAAACACATTTGTTTTGACTTTTTTAACCCTTCGATAATTGCTTTTTGCGTTTCTCTAATCCCCTAAAGGATCGTTCTTGAAGATCCCACTTGAGGGACTCAGCAACTGTTTACAGCTGACGGAAGTGATCTCTAAGATGTGACTGTTCGCATGTTGCACCAGACGTTCCCACAGTCGTCGTGGTCGGGATTCGGAATCGCCGTCGATGATGTAAAGCAACGTTTGTGACGAAGTCTGTCGCGACGCTCCCGAAGACATAACATTCGTCTAAGTTTTGTCCTGCAACAGTTCTCGTCCCCTGAGACCGTCTGGGAGCCTACGCGTGTACCAAAATCTCGAGAGCCCACCTGCAGAAGCGCGTTGTGATGTCCGCCGCGAAGAGTTGTTTTTTTTATTGCTGATGCATCAGTCGGACGACGGCGCGCTTCGCATTTGCATTTGTTTTCGTGCGGCGGTCCCCGAGAAAGGGCGTCTGCACTCTCCGCAAACGCCGCAGAACCGACCAGAGTGCAAGAGTTTTGGTAACCTTTGCGAGTGATCAGAAGACTCTGCACTTGACTGACACAGTTTACGAGCAGCAGGAGAAGAACCTTCTGTGGGTGGTGATTGGTGTCCATCCGGGGGATGACGTGGGAGATGCGGCAGAGGATTAGCACTATGAAACAAAGGTGCTTTTCCGCTGAAGACACCCTTGTTTGTGATTTACAAAAGCTTAACGCATCGCAGCTTGGGGGAACAAAGCGGAGGAATTCGAAGCATGTGGGGGAAGTGTGGGGTGATCATTGATGATGAGGAAGAAGAGGATGAGGAGGTCGATTGCGGACGATTGTATACAGCAGCACTTCCTCGTCCCTCTGGCACGGAGATAGATGTCGTTCAGCGGCTTTTCGTCAGCTGACCCATCAATTCAGCACCGCCAAGTCGACTCTGCAAAAGCAATAGCGACTCTGCAAAGTCTAGTTGCGCCTTGTGACCGCGCTCCGCACAGAGAACCCTCATAAAAAGTTAATCGCTTCTCGGAGAAAAGCGATCGCAGAAGCAAAAGTGTTTTTGTTTTCTTTTTTTTTGCGTTTTGGAGAAACGACGACGTCGCGGGACAAACTATTGCGACAACAACACTCACCACAAGCTGCAAGAGTCTCCCTCTCATTTATATTCACAATCACTTCCTCGACTTCTTCGCTTTGTTAAACTCATTTCATCTTCTGCTCTCCTATCGCTATAGTCTTTTCTTCGCTTTGTTAGTTTTGCCCTAAAAACACGCTTCAAAAAGACCTTGCGGTAATCACTCTCAGGACTCATTTTCTGCTCAAATCTGTCTCCTCAGAGTACATAACGTTTTGACACACATCTACCGTAACCCCTAATAGAGTCTTTGGGCGAAAATAAAAGTGCAATCAGCACTGATGGGCTTAGGATTAGGATTAGTAGGCTTGCTGCAACTTACTCTCGCTCCCACGCGCGTCGTTCTTTGGTGACATTTGTGATTTCGTTTCTCCGCGTCCACCTTTGGAAGACAACGCCGAAATTTGTTGATTTGCCACGACGACAACGATGACGTACGTCCTCCTCCTCCGTTAGGCGTGCATTTATTCATGTTCCACACAAGTGCAGCTTTGGATATTCTTCGGAAATTGGCGTGTACTTTTGTTTTTGCCGGAATAAATAGGAAGAACGGGCTTGTGTGCCCGAGGATCAAGTACATCATGAGCGCGGAGAGGAACTAAGGGTTCAGGGTTTGAGCAGGAGGGGGCGAGCGAGTAAATCGATTTGCCCTAGACTCGGGGTAATCCTACTGTAGTATCTTCTTCCGTTTTGAGTTGGTCGTTGTTTCGTGAATGTTTTTGCGGGAGTAAATAAATTCCGAATTCACCGAAGAATTCACCGAAAACACGTTAACTCTCGCTCCAGTTTTCCCGCTTTCGAATCGTTTACGCGTAGTGCGTTAATTGGATTTTCCAGATGCGCCTGAAGCACACAGAAAGAGAAGGAGAGAGAGAGTCAGATGCTGCTTTAATAAAGATGATTAACGGAGCCGCCGAGGCATAAGCGTGCAAATTAATCTGTTTTGCAGTTAGTCACTACGAGCAAAGCACAACTTTCACCCATTTTTGATATTCTCGCTCTTTTCTAAATATAGTCGTCTCCTTTGTATCGCAATTGCAGCTTTCTTTTCACGCGTGAAACAATTTTACCTTTTGTACTAATAACAGCGTCAATATCGGTCGTGACTTCCTTCTAGGTGACGTGTTTGAGGTGTTTGAGGTCTGGGAAATGTGGGAAAAGTGCTCAATAAACAAATGTTCAACATGTGAACATTTTAGAAGGTTCAGAAAACCTTTAGAGACCATAAGCATACGTTGACCTAAAAACTGGTTCTTTAAACTGTAATCCAAAGATTCTCACGTCGCAAAACAACCGAATAAACGAAATTTATGCGGAATCCTCTTTTTTACGAGTGTTTCTTCAACTCTTAAAGTGCAAAATTCCTTTGCGCAGTCGGTTATTGGTGTTATTGACGACCGTAGACCGTACATACGTGAATCACTTCCGGAGCAGCAGCAGCAGACATTGTCGTGTTTACAGTTCGACGGAATATGTGCACTTTGAGTGGTCAACGATTTCAATTACTCTGTCTGCTTTTGCCGCGAGCTTTAATGCATACCCTTTGAAGGATCGGAGTAAACGAGTACACAGAGTGTATGTATGTGTTCCGAGTAAATTACGAAACAATTAATGACGTCGCACGAGAAATACTTTCAATTCCACAGCACCGAATACCAAATACCACCCGTGAATCGGGTAATAAATCGCGGAACCGGCACAAATGGTTTGTAATAATAATTGAGGCATTAGATGCTTCCCATAAATTTCACGTTTCGAATCGAAAAATGCGATTTTTTCGGTCGCGTGAACGCGATTCTCCGCTGGCGGGATTTCTTCTGCGAAAATGTACTTTAGTTCAAAGTCAAAAAATTGTGTTTTTTTAGCACAATTGCACTCCCTTGACGTGTTGGCAAAGAACACTCCAGTTATGTACGATTAGAATCTCTTAATTTTTGAATTCGAGAGACCTTCGGGTTACTGTAGCGGAACGCAGCGGAACGAAAGGTGAGAAGGTGTTTGTGCTGCTTACAAGGGGTCTTTTTGATCGCGAATTTGCGAAATTATGCACGAACAAACAGGCGACGAAGAGATCTTTCGTTTTCTCGAATGTTCGTCACAAGGAAGTACGAAAGTGGTGATGTTTGTTTTTGTTTGATTTCATGGATTTCCGTTTGAAATGTTATTTTGAGGAGAATTCGTGATTGGAGGGTCTTTGCTGCTCACGTGACCGATCACCGCTTTGCTTTGCGGCGATAATGGCGCGTGCAGCGATGAAAGTCGAGACAACTTTCTGCAAAAAGACGCGAATTGATAAGTTTTGTTGGCGCAGAGTAAACAAGCGTCCCGTTGGGGTTAAACAGTCTTGCTTGCGTGCATGTGATGATGTGAGTAGGCAGCATCAGCAGCAGTCCACTCAACACTCAACCCTTCTGATAACACTCGCAAGGTGTTCTTCTTCTCGCTTTCTGTCGTTCAACGTGTTCAGTTGGGGATAGAGATCTTCTCTCTTTTGTTACTGCTGCTCCTTTGTGGGAGGATGGACGAGAGCTGCTTATCTGGGCGTGTGCGAGGGAATCATATGCTGCGTGTACCTTTTCTGCAAAGTCGAATCGAGTCGATATCCCCGCCCTCTTTTGCCGATGAAAAGTGAGTCCGTTGTGCCACTCCTGCTAACATTCGGAGCCGCGCGTCTCACGCAAACGTCGTCGGCTCCTCGGCGGCGCAGTCATCAGCTGGCTGGTGGCTGCTAGCCGTGTGTAGGTCGCCGTCCTGCACTCTTGCGCGAGGCGCGCAAGCAAATTTTTGCAGAATAATCGTCGTGGGGCGTGGCTTCAGATTCTCTTTGCTGCCTGCTCGCCACTCTCGCCTATGCTCGCTCTCGGAGGAGTCGCTGTCGCGAACGACTTGGCAGCAGCCTACCGACTGGCGACGCCCCATCCTTTGCTTCTTCGTGCGCAGGAACGTTCCGTGGAGCCTGAAGGGAGTCCAATCACTCACTCATCATCTTGTGGTGGCTCCCCGACGGACGCCGCGACCAACACGTACTCGCTTCGGAGTGCAGAACCACAGCAGAGAACATCGACAGGTAAAGTGTTTCCTTCTTGTCGCAGTCAACAAGAAGGTTGTCGCGTTGCTCCTATCTCTACCATCAACCACTCAGTATGCACTATCTTGCAAACTGAACCACCCCTCGAAACCTGCTTTGCACGTAGTGAGAAACACAAAAAGTTATTTGTGTTCTGAGTGGCAATTAAGATTTCTACTTCCGAATTGACCTAGAACGCTTGACTGCGACGGCGGTGACGCTACCGTAACCCATGTAGAGTTTGCCCTCTCAAATATTTTGCGTTGTACAAAGTAGGATGTAAGTAAACAGGCGATCTACGCCGTGCAAAAGGGAGGATGTCACCCGGCGGTCTTTCTTTTTTTTGCAAAATTCATCGCGAGTGACCTTTATTGAGTTGTGCAGGGTAGTGCGCGTGCAAATCTGCACCACGTCGGTAGTCGTTGATGTGTTAAGTGTATGATAATCGCTGTAGCAGCGTCGTCTGGATTTCTGCACCCTAAAAACACTCGCTCGCGATTGCGGCGTTCTAAGCAGTGTCAGAGGATCTTCTTCTTCGTGCGTTATTCTCGTTCGAAGAGAAAGTGCAAAAGATCTATGCTTTATTCTCTCCCTCTCTGTGGCTACCGTAATCGTTTGTCCGTGTTTGTACCCCGGGAGAGCGTGTGTTGGTCGGGAGGACCGCCTTCTCCAGACTTTGTTATTTACAGTAGTTCTCTCGTTTCAGAGCTCTCTTCTCCACTCCCGCCATCGAATGTTATAATGGAAAGATTACCCAACAGAGTAATCAGTCATATTTGTCACTATTTGATACCGTATGATCGTCTGAGCTTCCAGAACACTTGCAAGAAGACTCGCGAGTCGTGCAGAGTGTGGGAAGACGTTGTTGTGGTCGAAGTTCGCGATGACGAAGGTAAGCTAGAAGTCTTTTGCATTTTGAGATAAACGACAACATTCAGATGCTCCTAAGAATGCCTATCAACCCTCCTGCAGCTACACGAAACCAGACAACAACTGGTTTATCGTGAAAATCTCGCTTGATTCCGGCGACAGATACACTTTTAAAGCTCCTAAAGGCAAAGTTTCGATCCGTTCAGTCAAGAGCCTCCTCATCCACACCGCCTTAACACCGTACATTCGCATATGGAACGGCGTTCTCACCGACGAGTTCACCTTGGTCCTCGCAAAGTACTCACAACTGAAGTCGATCAAGCTGTGGAACTCTGGAATCTACTTCCAGAAACTACCGTATGTATCCGAGCTCTCCCTCGTTGTGTTAAGTGGTTGTTTACAGGAATTACAAGCGCATCGCGCATGTGCTCCTCAGTCAACCGAACTACGAAGAGCTGTTGGTGCTCGACTCGAGCGAACAAAGCGCCCACCACAGCATGTGTGCCAACTTCCTCGACAAAGATCTCGTCGGTATCATCAGAGCACCCATTAAGACACTGCAATTATCCGGAATCCATATCCCATGGCGTGCGTTCATGATGCTCTGCCAGCATATCAGCCCGACGTGCGAGAGGCTCAGCATTGGATGCATCCACGGAAAGGAAATTAGACGTGAAAAATATATCGCTGCGTTGGAACGTCTTTCGGTGAGTGACTCAGCGTTCCCGAAACGAAACTATTGTACGTTGCCCTCTTCAGATTGTCACCGATCTCGATTTGCCACCTTTCATCTTCTATCTGAACGATCGTGTGCCTACGCAAGTGACCGAATCACTCGACAACCTCTTCGAGAAGCTGCCATTGATCAGTCTCGGAGTGCGTCACTACAACACGCAGACCCTCTTCCAGTACATCGAGGAGATCCTTCCCCTCAAGATCCGCATGGTCCGCATCCATCATAACGCGAGTCGACTTCCGAACTTTGCTCAACTCGGCCAACCTGACTTCGAGGAGCCCAGAAAGAAGATCTCGCTGATGTCACGCCACAGTTACCTGAGCAGTTCCAGTAACGAGTATGTCTCGCCCACGCCCACAAACAATGACGAACGCGTGGAACCTCTTCCAAGAAACTCTTCGTTCATCTTCCCGTCGAATTCCTTTGGAAAGGTCACCAGGAGATCGAAACGATCATGGCATGGGGAATCGCGGAAGCACTCGAGCGTCAGCTACGAGCTGAATCCAAATAACATCCTTGCTGCCGCAGCTTCCCTAGCTGAGAGCCTTAAATCCAAAGATGACATCTTTTTCCCCATAAAGAAGATGTCCGCTCCTGCAATGACGTCAAAGTCACCAGAAAAGTCCAAGAGCATACGAAAGACTTCTCTTCCCGCATTGTTGAGCTTTATGGGATCGAAGAAGGACTGCTCCGACAGCTCCGGATTCACCAGTTCTTCCGGAAGCAGCATTTCTCTCTTCGGAGGACGTCTCAACATCAACTTCCTCATGCGCAGGTCCGCCACTACCGATATGCTCGCTCCCCCTCCTAAGAAGAAGGTTTTCGAAGATCGTCCTCCTCTCCATCAACGCGGACTCACAATCTTCGCCGTCGAGGAACGTGGGAACCGTACGGAATTGAAGATTCGTCAGAAGACCTTCTCTGGGGTGTCCGTCGTCTTCACGCGAGAATGCACTACGGTACAAGAGGTGCTCGGACGCATGGGTTCTCCCCTCAAGAGTCCCCACGTCTACTCCAAGAACGCCAACCGCGAGATTCGCATCATCAAGGGTGATCTTGTGAAGCCGATTCCGTTGACCAGTCTCGGCATGGAATCCGATTTCGAGGCATCTGACTTTGAGGCCGAACCGGAACCCGAACCCCTCGAGAAGCCGTTCTGGACAAACCCCAAATACGAATTCGAGTTCGAGCGAGAGCTTCGCTACAAACAGCGCGATGTTAGCAAGTTTCGCGACTTCAACTTCAGTCATCTCTTTGAGGTTTCAAGCATTTAATGCCTCCTTCCCCCATTAATGCACTTAACCTTCTTCTTAACTCGCCTTTATTTATTGATGTTCCTTCATTTCCGAAATTAGAAAACTCTCTTGTCTACGTGTAGTTCTGTTCGTGCTCCTAAGCGGGTGAATAGTAGAGATTCTGTCCGTAGTTCCTCTGTTTTTTTCCTTCTCCAATACGTGTATCTGAGACCACCTATATGCCATATGTTCGTGATAAACTATTTATTATTTGAAGAAAACAAGTGTTCCCGTTGTTCCACATGACATAAAACAAATGATTAATCGTCATAAGAGGTTCCTTCCCACCGTGCCGAGTCCGACGTCACCAGCATAGTTGATAACGGCGTCTCAGACATTACACTATTGACGAAAGAAGGTTTAACGTGGCCATAAATGTCACACTACTTAAAAGTATGAAAGTATGAAACTTTTTGAAAGCAGAAATCGGACAGAAGGTTTATACTTAGGGGCTTAGCGGTGGGTGATAACACCTCCTCTCCCCTTCCTTCGCTTCTCTCTTGCGACGAGGGAATCAAAGTGTCTAAGACGATCAAACAAACAGTTCGCTGCTTTCTCTGGTCTTTAATCTACTAACCTTTTCTTTCCAAGAATCAAAATCAGCTTTAGAAGGCGAAAACAGCTTTGCAGAAAGCGCTGGCATGTCTACCGTAATCCTCTGCTTTGCAAGTTTTCTCGTAAACAACCCAACGAAGCGATCAGGGAATGTGTCCTTTAGAGAAATCCGCGGATTTCCTCCTCTTTCCGTGCATTTGCAATGAGTCGAGTGCCAAGAATCAAGGTCTTCGCGAAAACAAACTATTTTGAGACCTTCAGACGAGACAGACACAACAGAATCGCCTCTCGATAGAAAATATATAAACAAATTATCATGTTTTGTCGGTGGTGTGTTGATGTTGACTGCAAGGCGGACGACCGACTGGAGCAGCTTTATAATTGCTTGTGTACATAGTATGTGACCCGTCTAAACGCATGGCAGAGGTGATAGACGACTGCGAAAGTCGGCTGTTTTCCTCAGACGTCTGAGGAATCGTCTGCAAATGCGAACACGTCACATGTCCTGCTCAAAAGGGGGAAAGGAGTTGCTAAACGCAAGACAAGTACGTGTGACGTGGACGTGCGAAAGACAACACTTTTTGTGTTATTTTGAGAGAAATCTTTCGAAGGAAACAAAGGTTTATTTAGTTAACGTCCTGCGTCAGATGCGTCTTGGGGAAGTATAATTCTCACGAACAGTGATTTCTTCAAGGACCTTAAGACTTTGCTCTTTTGATTCGTTACATATAACCAGTTTAAGTATGACCGTTGAATAGGGTTCTATTCTTCAACATCGTACAACTTTCAGCGTTCTGCAAACCTGAAAAGCATTCTTCCATCTTATCTGATGATGATTGGTGCCTCGAAAGGTGAACAAACGCATTCCACTAATACAGAGCTATGAGTCATCCGCGCGGAACCTGCAAATGTCTCTGAAATGTATGCTTAACGATGATTGCAATGCACCCTGAGAGATCTTTGACTTCTTCCCAAAGCCCCAATTGCATAATCGCATAGTGGATGTGATGATTAAGAAAGCTATTATTTCCCAGATATGAGTCATAACGAAAAGGATATTATGAATAATCGCTTAAGGAATCGCTCCTCAAGTTCCGTCCGTCCACATACTATACATGTGTCACTCGAGAAGCATCAGAAAACGTCAATATTTTGCAAAAACGGAAGCATTAATCATCTTTTTTGCGCGGAATTGAGTCGCCGTTTTTTGAAGAAAAGCTTTTCTGAGATTTCCATCTTCAGCTTTCGAACTCAATTTAATTAAAACCAGAGCCTTCGACGAGGAACAAAACAGCCCCTTTCATCGATTATCTGCGGTCTTCGCTTGAATAAAGAATTGTTTTTGACTTTGACTGGCCGCACGTATTCTTTGGAAAAAAGAGACCCTGTGGAGTGCTGATAACGGCATGAAGAACACGTGGACCAATCAGGTAAACTGGCTGTTCTCTGGACGTTGTTCTCCCAATGAAATCGCTCGTTCACTCAAAAAACTTTTTATTTTTCGTCGATATGGGTTTACGGCGTTTTGCCTAAGGAAAGCATTTAACGGGGACGTGTAGAATGTCATGTTTTTTAATCTGATTGCGATAGCACTACAAAAGGAGTAGAAAAATAGAGAAAAGTGTAGTGTTCACAACAAAGGAAAGCGTCAAACGGTCTATCAAAGGGACCACCTGTCGCTAATACGAATGAGATTAAAATTTATGCATAAAAAATAAAAAAATAAATTGAAGCAAAGAAAGAAAACGACGAAAAATGCATTGCGTTAGTTAAATACGTATTCCGTGCTAAATAGGCCTTAACGT
>AZHV01000813.1:0-10695 GCA_000505645.1 Steinernema monticolum
TCCGATCTCATATTAAATAGAAGTTTCAAGTGTGAGCTCGCTTATTGTGTTACCGTCAAAACCCTTTGAGTAAAATTGAGTGCGAAATAACTTGTTAATTCGTACCGATGAAATATCTCAAGAGCAGAGGACCAAATTGTCCTTATTGAGTTTTTCCTCAATAATGTGCGTGGCAGAGAGAAAGGGAGCGTTCCATAACAGGTAAGATTATTTGCTATCACTTAAGGGAACATTCCCAAGAGACATCGGTAGATCGAGATGAAATTTGGTGTGCTGGTAGGCCTGAGCGAGAGTAATCGAACACAGTATAACTTCCATGCTGATGGTAACAAACGTTTGAGATAAATGATAAAAACTGTAAACTAGCCCTCTTAAGTATAATGCTAACGGTGAATAGATAAGTAGCCGTGTGACCAAAAGGTGATGTGCTGGTAGGCCTGGAAGATCGCACGTCTCTTTGCTGGTTCGAATCCCCTCACCTGCCAAACTTTTTTTTTCTTTTCTTAATGTTACTGTATCCATGAAATACATTTTTAAGCACAACGACAATAGAAAAAAAGCAATATTTTTAAACCTAAACAATTTTGGCCCATTGCGAAGAGTTTTGTTCTATCAATCATACAGTTATTGATTCACATCATTCTTGAATGCTCTTTAGGTTTTACAAAATTGTCGTTGTGCTTAAAAACGTATTTTATGGATACAGTAACATTTAGAAAAAAAAAAGTTTGGCAGGTGAGGGGAATCGAACCAGCAAAGAGACGTTATCACTCAGACTTATTGTCATAATGAAAAAGTTGACTTCTGTACTTAAAAGGTTTGTTCTTGTCTACATCGAACAATTTTGTCGCCACTGAAAATTAGACAAATCCAATGGTTTGCGCGATTGTAGTCTGTACATTCGTAAACGTCTTTTTACGCAAGTAATTAATCGTGTCATTTTTTCGTGAGCGACCCCGATCTCTTTGCAACTATTGCAGGTATTCGAGTCCGTTTAACGGTCAACAAAATTAAATCACACGGCAACATAAAGAAGTCAAACCCTCCGGAATCTCGAAATGGGTGGGCACACCCTTTTTAAATTGATTATTCAGCAGACGGTCTATATACAAAGTTTTGCGATTTGTGAATTAGACGCAGCGTTTTTGGATACTATATTGTGACATGTCTCCTCAGACTGTAGTGTTTTTGATTTTTTCATCGTATGCGCCATTTGCAAGTGGATGCATGGCAATGTACCCTTGTGATCGGGTAACCACTCCACCTATCACATCTACAGACTCTCCAAGACCTACAGGTCCTATGCCACCTACGCGACCTCCTCCAATCGTTTCTACAGTCCCTCCTGGAACAAGTGGGGTACGTTCTGCTATTTTACTCTGTTTTTCGTTTTAGGACCATGCGAGCCAAAATGCGATGTTAATAAAGTTCAACTCTTGCAAGGACATGAGGAAATCTACACTAAACCAATTCGTGGCGACGTTTCAACCGATGAATATGATTGTGTTCGACTTGAACTTACTTGTAAAAATAACAAAGGCGGAAAGATCTACATGCAGGTAGGATGAAACGCCGATCCTTTTGTTCAATTTTTTGTTTAGTTCAACGATGATTTGGGAGGCCCTCTTGATGGAGAGCACTTAGGGTCTGTTTCAGCCAAACTCAGATGTACAAAGGATGGCTGGGAATATTCTCAAGAAGGAGTTGCAACGATAATTACATCAGTCAAATGCATATACGATGGCGATGGGCAAAACTGAGTTTTGCGTTTCCGTTGTTCGCAAAAAGAGGTCAACAACGCGTATTTATTAAATTGTTTAGCTTATTGTGTTCTTACATTTATTTTGGATTGTTATGACTGATAGCAATATGTATTTCTCAATTTCAAGTGACATTAAATACAAACAGTTCTCAACTTTCTACAGTATGTAAATGCTCTGTTCTTCAAATAAACTGGAGAACGTACCAGTGACAAGACAAATATAAAAAAAACAACCCTGTAACGAGAATAGTGGTTTTGGTGAGAGTAAAAACTCTGTCTCAAATGGATAAGCTCGTAGATTTTTGAGGTCAAATTGACAGTTGCGAACAGGAAGTTGGACTAGTTTGAGGGTACTCAAAAGGGCAGGAATCGAGGGAAGTGGAGCCAGCTATGTACATGTGCTTTTGAAAGCTGCACAAGGTGCAAAATACCCGTTATGAAAGACTGGGAGGTACGAGGATCCTAGTCGCTTTCGTCGTCTCCATCGCTGTAGTCGTAATTGTTGGAAGCAGCATGACGGCGCATTAAGGGACTTGCGTCGCTTCGAGAGTTTATCGCCCTTGAAACATGCGGATTATTCCCGTTTGCATTTCCGAAACTTCGTTCGACGTTCTGACTGATCGGAGTGCTATGCATAATGCTGTTTCCGTTGTTTGTCAGCGTGAGTTTTGTTGCGGTTCCCTGACCGGGTGCCGGCGAGGGAACACCGAAATTGTTGATTCCAGTGCTTCGCGGACCGCTTCCGCTCTGAGTGGACGAAGACGTCTGTCTGCTTCCTCGAACTCCACTCGAGCCTCCTGAGTGAGTGCTGCTGGCTCTGTTTTGGTGCGATAGAATTGATTGGGCCGGACTGGTCAGCGACCACGACGAAAGTCTTGCGTGGAGTTCGGAAAATGAGGGACGACGATCGGGATGTTCGTGCCAGCATTCAACCATTAATCTGAATTCATTTCAATACATTTTAGACTGGTTGTGGCCACTTACGAGTAGATGTTTGTTGGACATCCATAAGGCGGTTCGAGCAGGTTGCGCATGCTGAGATTGTCGAGCATGTAGTCATTGCTGTTATTTCCGTATGGAATTTTTCCGTACGAATAAATTTCCCACAACGTCACTCCAAACGACCAGATATCGGATGCTTGGCTGAAACGATTACGTTCGATAGCTTCTGGAGCCATCCAACGAATTGGAAGAAATCCGCGTTGATCAATCTGCAATACTTACTTAATAAGTTGAGATTTGCGAAAGCCGTCCTACCCTGGAGTAATCCTTTTCGTAGTTACCACGCATCGGTCCAAAGTCCGATATCTTTATGACTCGTTTTTCGCCAACAAGACAATTTCGAGTCGCCAAATCGCGATGCACAAAGTTCACGCCGGCTAAGTACTCCATTCCAGACGCAATTTGCATTGCAATTTTTACAAAATCTTCCGCGTCTGAACATATTCTCTCTTGATCATGCTTCTGCTCAGCTCTGAAACAACCATCGTTATTGGTTCTATTGCGCATTTCAATTCTCACTGTGGAGCTCGAAGTCGGAGAAACTCGTGCAGATCTCCATGCACCATATATTCATAGACGGCGCAAAGGAAATGCCCATCACGGTAAGTCACTCCGAGAAGACGAACAATGTTCGAATGATCAAAAGCCGCTACATTTCGCACTTCTTCTTCGAAGTTTCTAATTTCATCTTGTGTCGCGTTGTCACGAAGGCTTTTCACAGCAACCTAAACCCACCATTCAGTTCAGTTACGAATTTCTGTGTCTACCTGCAAAGCCTGGCCTCCATACGTTCCCCCATGCCACGAAGCACATTCGATCGTTCCAAAGTGTCCTTTTCCAATCAGATCTCCAAAGTCGAGCGCTTCATATGGGATCTGTGGAATATGGTAAGGTTCAATTGGTGGTTCGGTCGATGGTCGAGAGCTGTCTCCATACGGTACCACTGGCATACCGTATATCGGATTGCCGTTTGGAGAATGTGGAAGCAGTGAAGAGAGTTCGAATGTGGCGTTATTTTGGTTCACCGGAGTCGCCGTACCGTTCATTTTTCGGAAGTACGCGCTATTCGCTGCGCTGTTTACTAAAGAAGATCTGTTGCAACCTTGCAGCGGGACACCGTTCTTTTGCACACTGGACATGACGGAAGACGGTGCTTTCCTTTTTTTCCGACAGGATCCACACATGCAACAGATGAGGCATAGTAAAAGAATGATTGCGACACTCGCGACACCACACATGGCTAAAATGTGCCATTGCGACGAGATCGAAGTCATTAAGTTGGTCATTTTGTCCAAAATTGGATTCTGCAAATAACCGTTACTGTCGGACAATGATAACTAAACAATAACCAACCTCAACGACAGAACCGCGCGTGTTTCCGGCTGGCAACTCCGAGGATTCCTTAGATATTGTATCGCGCAAATGGGGATAATAACTTGGAGGACATTTTGCAACATCGCACTCTTCTGGCTGGTTGTAAGGACTTGTATAGCACCAGGGACTTGAGCGAACTCCTCCGGGATTACGACAGTAGTTTTTGCTCACGCGAAGTTTGGGAAAATTCATATGGAAATCACTGAAATGTTTCCATTAGATTGATACATAAACCATTTATATACCTTTCTTTAGCTGTCTTTGTCCAGTACAGGCACTGTTTTCCGCTTTTTGAGACTGATACGGATCCTTCATAATTGGAACCATTGTCTACGTAGCACCAATGATCTGATTGATGAGTCGCGTCGTCTTTGTCTACAGGAGTGTTGATCGGAGGAGGCTGAAACACTTGTATTAGGTTGAAACGATTAAAATGTGCACTTACAGGGAGCGCCGGAGTCAAAATTGGAATGCACTTTGGTGCACTAAGCAAAAGTGAGTCGCATTTTGGCAAAAGCGCTTTTGCGTCGTCTCCAACAAGATCGTGTTGAGAAGCCAAGGCCATTTCTTTTGGGCACACCTCATCCTAAACTAAAAACTATCAAATCAAGTTGAATGAATATGTACACCTTCAAACGGTCGCAGTCTTTGCGGCATATTGAAATGACTCCGTTCGATGTGCCAGGAACTCTGTGACTCGACGAAGCAGACTTGTCGCAAACTTTGTATTTGTGGTAACAAGCGACGGAGTGCGAGAATCGTTTGCACTCCTCCGATATATTCGGCATTTCTCTGATAAACATCATTGCTGCTCTCAAGTTTCGATCTAAACACTAAAGAATTGCGGTGCAAAAAGGGGAAAATTACCGATGTCGTACATGTCTTCTCTGTTATCACTTGTGATCATCACATATTTTCCACTTAAAAAATCACGACAAGCGTCCCCCCTGTACATGACACAGTCTCCGATCCTCATGGGATGTCTATCGAGCCACCGGTCTCCAGCGGAATTCGGTCCTCCTAGGGGAATGTATCCGGGCCCTGCTGCGTTGTCGGCAACTTGGAACATCTCGTCTTCTTCAGAAGGCAACCTTCCCCGATCCATTGAGAACTGAAAGTACAAATTTTGCAAATCACGTTTGGATATTTCGGAAGGAGTATGCAAGGAACACTGCAAGTGTGCGACCGTGCCGAAGCGAAAGTAAAAAGGCGCAAGCGGCCGAACTTGCAGATATAAATCATGAACAGAGGATCTGATAGACTGATAAAAGCGATAAAACAGTGTAATGCTAGTTCATCCAAAATGTTTGAAACAACTGTTTGGTAACCTCAAGTGCCACTAGCAAGATATCTTATCTCCCAATAAATGACCGAAGAGAACTTATGATAAAGATGGATTAGCAAAAACAACACAGAAATGGTAATTAATGCGGCAGATAAGACTTACATCGTCGAGATACTCGTCGTCGTGATCGTCTGATTTGAATCGCGGTTTTCCACCCTTCTGAGACTTTCCCTTCGGCGGGCCTTCTGTAGAATGATTTACCTGAAAGCAGTTGACCATTAGGAAGAGAGCTTTAAGAATGGAACGTGGCATTCAGAGGAGAGTAAGCAAGTGCTGCAGACAGGATGGAGGCAGATTGATATTAAGACTATGTGTATGACCCGAGCACACATGGCTTGTATGGTAGGAGGAGGATGGCGGCCGACGCGCTGCAGCGCCACCCGCACAATAAGTGAACGGCGATAAATGATCATTCATTTGAATAAAATTATCTGTGGAAGAGGGTCGATGGTGAATTGGACAAACGTCCGATGAACGCTAACGGCACAGACGGTCGGAGGAGATTGACGACAAGAAGAAGGAGGATAGAAAAAAAGAATTCAAAATTGGGCGATTTCTCTCTCGCGCCTTTTCTCCACTCGGCGACGCTCAGATGACATCAGTGTGGTGCTGACGCTTCGGAAAATCGTTTATCATTCTCTGGCGGACAATGTCCTCAGCAGGTTGACATGCGTGGCAGATTAAATAAATGCCACAACAATTGATTCAATCACCGTTTAAGATGACAAAGGATTACGGTAAGGTTATGATAACCACATCACAGAAGTGCGATTTGTTTTTTGGAAATTCAAAAACGATTAAAAAACAATATTTGAACGAACGGCAAGCCAACTGGATTACGGCCCTGGTCGTATATGCAAAACTGGCGAGGGTGGCCACGACATCTGGCCAACAGGCGCTGTGGTGACCAGAGCTTAGCCCGGCCGCGCGGAATTTGTTATGAACCGAGCACCAAATCATTTTTCGAGCGTTATAAGATTGGACAGATCGCATTGAGCAGTAGTGGCCCTATCGACGTGCGCTCGCATGACGAATGCGCATATCACTTGTTATATCAACGTCGGTCGCGCAGACGATCGCTCAAATCAACTAATCCCTTCTGTGCTCTCTTCGTCGGCTTATTCTCAATACAATCAAAATGGATTGAGTTCAGAATAATGCTGATACACAATAGACGAAGAAAGTTTTGTGTGCTTGTTTGAATCGGTAACGGTTGGGGAAGGAAATAAAGAAAGCAGCCGAGTAACGAATGCATCGTTGCGGAGCATCATCAACAACGCATTAGTCAAAGTTCGCGAACAAATAAATTTCACATTTTATTATTTATGATGCGAAACCTTTTAAGTAGTGCTATTTTCAACACCTTTCAGGAGCAAAGTATTTGCAATTTTCCGCAGAAAACACTTCATTTGCTGTGTATCGCAAACAACTTTTTCATAATAAATTAAATGAGTTTTGTAAAATTCAAAGGTTGAACATAACTGTTGCGAAACAAGCAGTGCGTTTCGAAAATAGAATTAACAATTTTGCAGACTAAACAAAGCGCAGAAGCACGAACGCGTCTTTCAGAGTTTAGGGGGGATGCGAGGAATGGACCAAAGATACCAAATGAGTCATGAAAGGACAAAATGAGCCAATAGAATCTATGCTGAAGAAATCCATCCTTCCATCCTAGTGAGTGCGTAATAAGAGGAGTGCATCAAAGAAGGGGTGGCTGAAACTCGATTTGCTGAGACTTACTCTAAGAACAGACGTTGTATTGACCGATCCGGCCGCATTGCTGACCACGCATTGATAGTATCCTGAATCCAGAACGTCGAGTTCGTTGATAATCAGTTTTGACCAGTAGTCTCTGTTGCGGATTCGTATCCGAGAGTCCTTTTCTACGGGAGCGTGATTCTTTAGCCAACTGTAGGGGTTACGGTATTTGTGAGAAATCACAGACGATAACTTACTTAAATGTCAAAGGCAACGGCGATCCGGCCGCTTCGCACTTGAATTTCACTTCTCCACCGACATGTCTGGTCATGTTTGTGGACAGTTGAGCGTTGAGTCGAATATAAGGCCTTTTACCGGAGAACGTTCCATCTTCCATTCTGAAACGATAAACCTTTTATGCTAATCAATTAACGATTAAAATTTTGGCAAAGGGAAGAACGGGGAAATATCCGCCAGACGGCGATTTGAATGGGAGCATTTGTTTTCATAAAAAGGCGACCGAAACACGAATAAATGGACCGTTTTTTGCATCTTTTTTATCGAACGATCGTTCCGTTGTTAGATTACATGCAGATGCAACAACGCAATTGCTTCGCCTATGGCGGTGGTGTGGTGAAGGTTCTCGGCCATTCGCATAATTGGTTGATGAAAGACGGCCTCAAGTGCTGCATGTCTTCCAGAGCACAATTCTCATTTACTACGCACGACGCCATTTCGCATTAATATTATTAGAGCTCGGGTCGAGAGGAACACGCCACTTCAATCACCGACTACTTGGCGCGTGGATATCCATGTTGTCACTTAAGTTTTCATGTTGCCCATGAATTGAAGGGTGATACACAACAAGCTGTGGAAACGTGTGCCACAGACATTGAAACATTTCCACAGAGCAGTTTAATTAACAGCTCGTTTAGATTACTTGCTGCTTTCCGAAACTTATCGCAAGAGATTTGACTTTAGCTGCGAAAATTACATTTTGATGAGTCGACTTGCGAAATATCGATGAACGCAAGCGAACAACGAGAGCAACCGAACATCGGACTATATAAGCAAAAGTGTAAGAATTCGGTCTGAAAGGTGCAAAAAAATTATTTGAACATGTGCCAAAGAAAATCGATTGGATCTGATTTGATGTGGCAGTTGGAAAACCAAATGGGTTTTGTTTAAAATCAAAACAATACAAGAAGAGCATAAGGAACACTCAGGTCACAAAGTGTTTTGACTGAGCAAAGAAAACGACGCAATTGCCAATCGTTTTTGTACGCACTGTTGCCCGTGTGGCCCTCGACGATAAGCCCTCTCAGTAATCCCCGTTGGTTGATAGTCAAATGCAAAACAGTTTATTTTAAAAAAGCGTCGCCGCTGAGTCGGTTTGGGTTGTCGGATTACTGTAGCGGCATGAAAATCAGTTTCTTTGTTTTCTTTAGATAACTCAACGTTGATCTTAATGAGCGGCCTTCTAATTACGAGAATAAGATAGAGGCAAAAAGCGAAGAGCGATAAATAAGTTAACGGAAGCGCGAAAAGGCAATAAATAACAATTATAATTAGTCATAGCTCGAGTGGTGAGCGATAAAAAAGCGGCGCGTAAGGGTCATAAATCTATGGAACACGTAATAAACAGAGCGAGCGATAGGCAAGGCCAACGGGTGGTCGTCTCATCTCGTGGTCGTTCATCGGCCTTCTTGTGGTCGACCGCTCGCTCGCTCTGGGAGGTCTTGCCCTCCCTCCCCCTCATTGTCTTTTTCTCTCTCTTGCCGTACTGTCTTCCAAGGAGTCGACTAGTCTGAGTGCGAGGTTTGCGCACTTGGCGGCCCATATCCGGCGATCAACTCCACTGTATCGTTTTGCATATCTCTTCCGGTCATTCGGCCAACCACCGAGAGCAGATCTTCGAGATAGTTGTGCGAACGAGTGAGGCAAGTAGGAAGAGCGAGATAATCAGCTTCAGTGTTCGCCGTCTCGCAGCCTTCCAACCTCCCAGTTATGCGTACTCACTGTCACTCTTCCAAGGCCATTCATTATTTTAGTTGTCATCCGAAAAGTGACTCGTCGTCGAATTGCAAAGATATATCGACGTGGATCGGCAATATATGCACAACGCAGCTCATTGTCAGTCAAATGGTTTTTGGAAGTTGCGAATGTTTTTGCTATGTTGCCTCTCGCTTAACACCTCATAAATTTTGCAAGACAGAACTTTCTTTTTGGTGGTTGAAGCTATCAGTTAGTTCGGTTGCGTTCTCCAAGATAATTCTTCTGACATAGTGTCTGTATGCTTGTTTGGAATATCGCCATCTGTACATATAAACGCAAATTAACATATGTCCATACGATGATGGCGAAGGGTCAGTGAAAGAAGAGCTTTGATGATGATGGAACGGATGCACTGCACATAAACCTATGACCAATTAACAACTAAAAGGGTTTACAAAAAGCGTCTTTTCCAGCTCAATTTTTTGTTTAATTATGCGAATTAGATTTATCGAATTGTTAAGGCTGTAGAGAGAAGAGGGAGGTAATGTGGGAGGTACAGGTGAACACATGCGGAGTCCTATATTGCAAAGTGCAGTGGCACTTGCGTTTTTAAAGGGTCAACCCACTTAAACATAACAGCAAAACAAGTGCTTGCATTGTTTGTGGTCGCTTGATGCTCTTTTAATCAAGTCTCCGCGTCAATCTCAGTGTAAAAGAGAGCATTAGCACCATGCAGACACTCTTCTTTGAAGACACCGCGTTCAATATTTGTGTTTTTGTAAGCGGCCATCACGGACATGGAAGTCAAACAACGGCGTAAGAACGCTGAACAAACACAAACAATTGTTGTTAGACAATGATTCTCTCGCTTTGACTGCAGGTTAAACACCGCTTTGACAGTCACGGAAGGAATCTTATTTAGCTGGCCCTTTCGCTATTTCTCTCAAAAATAACAGTTTATAAAGAAATGAAAATAAGACGATCGCTTGTGAAAAGAAAACAATGAAAGCAGGCTGTTTTCTTTATGTGAGTGGGTACGGCAGTAATCAATTTGGCGCGATCGGCTGTTTGCAAGATCCGATGATGAGTTATTTACTATATATTTACGCTGTATTTTGTACATTTTGTATTAAAAGCGATGCGAGTTTCGTCAAAAATTTCAGCGTCGTCATGCAACGACAGTCGATTGCGTGAAATTAATTACTACCGTATCCGCTCAAATATAAATGTGTATTTGAGCGAGCACAACGTTGCGATTCGGAAGCAAAAAACAACTTCTAATTCAACTTGTTAAGCCTATGTATTCTCCTCCTATGGTTAGTGTAAAAAAAGTAAAATGTGTCATTAAAATATGAAGAATTGAAGTGTAGAAGGAAGGTAACACGACTTTTATAAAAGAAAAATATGAATGTTTGGGCAATATTTGAATTTGTTTCTTTCAGTGTTCAGCTATGTATTCTAGATCTTTTACGAAACAACGAACAAGAAATGTAATATTAATGTTTACTATTTTTAAAAC
>AZHV01000865.1:0-11562 GCA_000505645.1 Steinernema monticolum
GTTTACGGGTATTTTTTTTCTTATTATTTCTTTTCCGTAAATTAATTTTGCTGCATTTCATGCCAATAATGCAATTAAAGAGATGGGGAACAATCCGCAATTATTAAAATTCCGTAAAACACCGATAAACCAGTTAAATCATCGCAAAACTACTTCAATTTTTTCTTTTCCTTTTTTTCGCGATTATTCCACACGTCATTCCCCATTATCTCTCCATAAAAACATCGTTTTTCTCCTCTCTTAACGACCGACCCTTACCTCATTAACCCACTTCTCCCTCGGAACCCTAACGATGATGAATTGGGTTAATGAACGTTGAGAGAGAAAAAACTTACTGAGCAGACAACGACGTCCCGGTTTGCGCGCGACGTCCGGTGAGACGTCGAGGTAGTTGTTGGGGCACGCGCATACGTACGAGTCTTCGGTGTCTGTGCAGATTGCCTCGGGAGAACAGTCGTTCTGACCGGTGGCGCACTCGTCAACCACTAAACGATGTTTTATGAGATGAAATGGGGGAAAACAAAGCGAGCACTTACGGCGTTTGCATTTGCGACCAGGGCGGCTGGCGCGGTCAAAGGAGACGTCCAGGTAGTTGATGGCACAACGGCAGGTGAAGGAGTCTGGAGTGTCTTCGCAGATTCCTCCCTCGCGGGCGCAATCGTCCGTGCCCTTCGCACATTCGTTTTCAACTAAAAAATTGCATTTTTATGATTGAAAACACGTGGAAATGATCTTACGAGGTTTGCAGAGTCTTCCTGGCTTCTGAGTAATGCTCGGTGAGATATCCAAGAATCCCTGTCGGCATCTGCAGAGGAATCCATCATCGGTATCGGTACAGATCGCACGATCGGGCGAATCGCAATCGTTCAACGTCGGATTATCGCACTCGGGAATCACGGGAATACACACTCTTCCGGGTTTGTGGATGGCGTCGGGGCTCTTATCCTTGAATCCTGGCAAGCAGGCGCAGACAAAATCGTTCTCTCCGCTCTGGATGCATCGAGCATTGCGGTCGCAATCGTTGTGTCCTGCTACGCATCGTTCGTTGTGCTGAACCTTTTGACAGTTTCTGCCGGGGTTGCGAAGCTCGTCGAGATCGGTGAATCCAGCGTTACAGATGCACTTGTAGGATTCCATCGTGTCAATGCAGATGGCATCGCGGTGGCAAGTGTTGAGGTGCGGGGCAGAGCACTCGTTGATCAGTTCTTTGCACACCAAACCGCCGAAGCTGAAATTGGGTACGGTAATAAGGGTAAAAATTGAATTTTGATAGCTAAGAAGTTAACATTGTTTGGAAGACGGGCGTTAATCGTGAGAATGTTTGACATTTTCAGTGCTCTTAAAAGTTGAACTTCACAAACCTGTGAGGATTAGGCGAGAAATCAACGAATCCAGGCTTGCACCGACAAACGTAGCCTTCAGGAGTGTCCGTACAGAAGGCGTGAGGCGAGCAACGATGAGTTCCAGCAGAGCACTCGTTCTGTTCGGCCACGCATAGTCTTCCCGGACGGTTGACCGGATCAGAACTCTGGTCAAGGAACCCAGTAGGACAAGTGCAGATGAACGAATCGTCGGTATCGACGCACTTGGCGGAACGATCGCAATCGTGGCTTCCGTCTTGACATTCGTTGCGAAGACAGACATCGGTAACGGGATGACGACGTTCCTTTGCGGCGCATTGACATGTGTGGTATTGTCCCGAAAAGTGAAGAAGACATCTCTCACGTTTGCGGAGATCGCAAGGGTTCGTGAGGGTTGGGTCGCAGGAGCCGGGGATTCCGCACTCGCCTGTACGGTGATTGCGCTCGAAGCCGAGGGCGCATTCGCAGGAGAAAGTTCCGGTGGCGCGTTCTCGGATGCAATGTTCGTTACGAGAGCATCTGACTCCGCCGTTGTTGCAGTCAGCGTCGTGTTGGTGGAGCACTGGTGGTTGGGTCACTTTCACTTCCTTTGTGGAAACTGAAACGCTTTTTGTTTTACCTCATGCAAACGGTAAATGAACTTACTGCAAAATCCTGATCGTTGTTCTCTGGCGAACCCTTCAGGACACACACATCGATGATTGGCGAAAGGAGTCATGGCGCAAACTTCAGGATGAGGACACGATGTCGCCAGCTGAGGGTTGCACTGATGACCTCCGCAAACACGAGTTTCCGGATGTCTCTGGAAGCTTCCGGGGCATTGACACTTGGTGACTCCGCCACCTAAGTCAATACAACGTTCGTTTAGCTCTCTCGCGCATCCAGTCTGCTTCTCAACACTGCAAGGAGCGTTCGGCTGAGTTTCGGGGGCCCTATTGGGACAAGCGATCTTCTGAATCAACGACCGAAGTCTCGTGTCGAGGTCCTTGAAGCGATCGACGTAGAACCAACGGTGAGGGGAGCCGGCGATTGATTCGAGTTCCGAGGCGAGAACGTGATCGGTGACTCCGATAGCAAAGGTGTTAACATGAAGATTTCGGGCTGAAATTGCGGGTCCCGTGACGTTGTCTTGCGAGCGACCGTCGGTAATTACGATAGCCACTCGGCTAATATCGTCGGATTGAGGACGAGCACCTCGACGCTCGGAGAAACCTTCCATGACCATATGTTGGATGGCTGCGCCTGTTCGAGTCAATCCAGTTAAGTACTGCGTAGTGATGATAGCCTGCTGGAGTGAGTTCTCATCGATGTACTGATTCAAGTCGAATTCGTGCCGAATCTGGTCAGAATACTGAATCAGACCAACGCGCGTGTTCTCGAGCCCGATGTCGAAGAGTTGCACAAATTCTTTGACAAAACGGAGCACTTCGTTCTTGAAGACGTACGATCCGATAGATCCCGAACCGTCGATCAGGAAGATCAGGTCGGTTTTCTGTTTTCCGCACAAAGTGTCGACTTCGCAGACTCTTCCGGGAAGGAGTTTCGCGTTCGACGACTGATCGACGAATCCTGAGTAGCATTGACATATGTACCCGTCGGCGGTGTCAATACAGTCGGCGTTCTCGGAACACGTGTTGAGGGATTTGTCAAGGCACTCGTTGCTGGCTGAAAGAAGGGATTAAATTATGGCTTAAAAAAGTACACAATTCATGGATTGTAAGATGCCTCAAAAATGTTTATTTAATGCAAATTTCATGTCGATGCAATTTGTTATAAGATTTTGAGACCTAAAACCTATTTTTCAGTTTGACCTTTCGCTTGAGGACCTAACACATCTTAACATCTCTAACATCTCAATCTTTGGTCCTTGTTTATTCCCTAAGCGTTCGTCTCCCCCTCCATAAGTATTGTATGCAAAACTCGAACAACCAGTTCTCCCTCTCCGGCTGGTATCACATAAAACATTCGCAATCGACACTCTTCGGACGTCCTTGAGGCGCGAGGCAGCAAACACCGCAATTAGTTTTTTGGGCTTTTCGCGTTGGGAGCCGAACAAAGGATGTTGCGAAGCAAATTGCAACCTGTCCGTGAGGGGGTCGACGCTTTTGGGCTATTAAACGGTAATTGCCTGAGGGATATGTTCGCAGGAAAGTGCTCTGGCAGGTTTTAAGAATCTTTAAAGGCTTTTTATCCGAATAACGACTTACCATTGCTGCACTTTCTTCCAGGTGGGAACCCGTATTGACTCGAGGTATCGATAAAGCCATCCATACAGACGCACGCGTAGGATTCGGTGGAATCGATGCACGTGGCAAAAGCCGAACAGGTGTGTTCGTTGGTGGCGCACTCGTTTATCACTGAATTAGAGGGTTACTGTATTGAGGGTCTTCAAAGTGACATTAGACTTACGTTCTTTGCATTTCCGTCCGGGGTTCTTCTCGGGGTCGGGGGAGACGTCCATGAATCCTGGTTTACATTGGCATTTGAAGGTATCGAAGGCGTTTACGCATTGAGCGTTTTTGTCGCAATCGGCGGAGGAGTCACAGGCAGTGAATACTGTAAGGAAAACGTTAATACGTTTAAAATACATCTTTCTGCTAATGCGGTCCTACCGCGAATACCCTGAATTTAACAGTAATATCTAAACTTACATCTACAAGTTCCATCTTCATATCGGAAAGCGTTCTTCTCACAGTCGCACACGTATTGTCCCTTAGTATGCCTAAAAGCACTTACATTAATCCACTACCGTAAGCCATCCACCAACTTGTCAGTGCAGATCTCATGAACTCCACACTTGGGGGTATGAATATCACATGCATCTTCTTGCTGATCGAAGGAGAGAGTCCCATCTTGGCTTGGACCCTTTGGTTTGTTGCAAATACGTCCTGGATAGTGAGTGTTGTTGGGAGAGGCGTCGAGGAATCCATTCTTACAGGAGCACGAGTACCCCTCCTTCGCGTCTTCGCAGATCGCGTTCTCCGAACAGTCGTTGAGGGACTTCTCGAGGCATTCGTTGATTGCTTCGACGCATTTCCTGCCGGGAAGAAGATTGAATTGTGCGGAGGTGTCGGCGAATCCTGGACGACATCTACAGGCGTAACTCTCGTCGGTATCGACGCATACAGCGTTGGCGTCACAGTTCACTCCAAATTTCACGGGATTCTGGCATTCATTTACGCGTTTTCTACAGATTCTTCCCACTTGACCGGGTGGGGAAACATCAGCGAAGTTACTTCTGCATTGACATGTGTATCCTTCGGCCTGGTCGATGCAATCGGCGTTGGCAGCGCAGTCATTAAGCTTAGGGTCCTGACACTCGTTGATTACCAGACATCTCCCGTCGGGAAGTCTACTGTATCCAGAAGCACACGCACACTTGTAAGTTCCGTTACGGTAGAGACAGACTTCGTTCTTGTGTTGGTCACAGCTCATTGGGTCGTTAACGTTGCATTCTGGCGCTTCGGGGATCAACGCACGGACACACATACGACCGGGTTTGCTCAAGGCATCCGGACTTTCGTCGCGGAATCCGTCTTTGCATCGGCACGTAAAGGAGTCGGCGGTGTCGATGCATGCGGCGTTGTGGGAACAGTCATGAGTTTGTTCGGCGCATTCGTTGACCACAATACGGCAGATTCGGCCTTCGAGTTGACCGTGTTTACGTGAGATGTCAACAAAACCGGAGCCGCATTGGCAGACAGGACCGGAGGGGGTCTCGCGACATTCGGCTTCACGGGCGCATTCGATTGAGGCGCATTGATCGCCTAAAACGGTTAATTAGGAAGACCATTTCAAGGAATACCCCGCGACTCAATGCAACAGAAAAACAACCGAAAAAGGGTCAAATTAAAGAGAAACTTCAAACGCAAAAAGTGTATGGTGACTATAGTGATCCAGGGGTAACGATCCCTCCGAGAAGTGTAGAGAGTGCTTAGAGATGACTAACTAATTGTTTGATATGTGGGTATCTGACTTCTTCGAAAATCGTCGATTCACCTCCAAAAATATATATATGGAATCCCCATTGAACCAAAGTGTATGTTAAAGGGTCTATTTTTATTTTTTTAACAAAAAATGGAAAATGATGATGTTTTGAAGTTATTTAACTAAATTACTTGTTTTTCGATCGGATCCTTTCCTTAAATCCTCTTGGCATTCATTACAAACACTGATCTCGCTGTTACATATCCGCGCGCGTTCTTTGTTTACACTTTCGTTTTTTATCCCTATCATCTCGCCGGAAGGCTCCCGAAATGTCCGTTTGCGCCTTAGGGGTCGTCGGGTTGGGTGTGGCGCGAACAGCGAATCGAGGTTAATCGTCAATCGCGTTTGACGACCGCGATTTGGATTGTTGTGTAATCGAATCACATTCTGAGATTTCCGATTGGATCGGAGTCGTTTGGCGCGACGAAAGCGAAAGGAACAACGCTAACAAAGGCATAAAAGCCTACCTTTACGACAACTTCTTCCAGGAGCGTTTAGAGGGTCGGGAGAGCGATCGGAGAATCCACTCTTGCAACGACAGCTGTAGCCTTCGGGAGTGTCCACACAGTCGGCGTTCGTGTCGCATTCGTGCGTTCCGAGAGCGCATTCGTCGACAACTGTAATTAGGGAATTTAGTTGAGGATTACGGTAGAAGGTCAGAGTTTAGTTTATGGCCATCTAATTACCGTAATTTGGTGAATTTATGATAATGAGATCCAATAAAGGGTGCTTTGGAAGTGATCTAGATTATTTTTTGATTGTTTTATTGTTTAAAACGTTAAAAAAATGTTTTAATAACTGATAAATACAATTGTTTGAGTTTAGTGATTAAACTTATAAGCTTTCCTAAAGCGACTGATTTAAGCCTATTTAGTGTATTGGCAGTGCTGTGAGCTCTTGTACGAACGGTTACAGGTTCCAGTCCCGCATCAAGCAAAACATTTTTTCCGTATTAATGATTTTAATTGTCTTTTTTGGTTACTGTAATTAGCTAGCAGCACTTTTCACATTTTTACGTTCCCATCCAATCTTTTTAATTACATTTTTTGCTTGCACCTCTCCCTTACCGTCCAACGACCTTTCTTTCTTCTCTTTTAATCTTTTACGACCTTTACCGGCTGCTATTTCACAAAAAACGAACGAATAAACGACTCCCTCTCCCTTTCCGCCACTTTCCTTTTCGCTTCAATCGTTTGTCCCTTCGGTCACTTCGACAGGCGCAGCAATTAACTCTGAGAAATCCTCTGAGAATCACCGCCGCCGACGATGACGACGTCAGAAAGGCTCCGATCCGAAGCGAAGAGGTGAATTACCTGAGCGAACCGGACTTTCAGCACAAAATTTTAATTTTTACTTTGTTGTCGTTGTCGAAGTGTCAATTAGGATGTAAGGGAGTTCCGTTGATGGATTTATGGATTCGGAAGTAGACGGTTTGGATGAGTGAGCAACGTTGCGCCGGAAAAGACAAAAGACAACGCATTCGCTCATAATTATCGGATTGACCCCGAAGCGCACTCTTTGAGGTGCGCTCGTTGACTCGATATCAACTCCGTGGATAATCCGAACACAAAAGTTTCTTTTCAAACGGAAACCGGACCGTATTATCATAAAAACATGCACTTTCTGTCGATATGTGAGCTTTGTTTATTGGCAATGACTTGAGTTTATATGCAAAAGGTCATGAGATCAAATCCTCCCTTAGAACTTTGTTTAATTTCAATCTTTAATGTTTACTTATTTATTTTTTATGCGTTTAATTTGTTTTAAAACAACAAAAAATTGACTATAATGGGACGTTCTTAATAATTCGCTCAAGTGGTGCCTTAGTTTTTGTAATTTTAAAGGGGGGATTACGGTATTTGACTGTTTTGAATATTAAAATTGTCATAAAAACCAACTTTTCTTGCACTTTCTTCCAGGTTTCGAGTGCTTATCAATCGAAGCATCG
The DNA here is from genome assembly GCA_000505645.1 of Steinernema monticolum. Lineage (NCBI taxonomy): Eukaryota > Metazoa > Nematoda > Chromadorea > Rhabditida > Steinernematidae > Steinernema > Steinernema monticolum. The sequence goes on from AZHV01000865.1 coordinate 7,297, forward strand.
TAGAATCCTTTCGGACACTGGCAGTTGAAGTACCCGGGTTCTTCGCTCACACACTCAGCGACCGAATCGCAATCGTGAAGAGAGTAATCTTGACATGGATTTGAGCCTAAAAACAAGCAGAATGAGATTCAAGAAGAGGGGGATACTAAAACGTTACAAAAACAGTTACCTATAGCTTGGATAGGTGGCCCTAGAAAGGTGGCAGCGACGAGGAGCAGCAGGAGTGCTCTCATCGCGTCGCTCTCTTAATTGAACGTCGCGCGAGGTGAGCAACACAGTGCACTGTGTGTGTTAGGGTGCGCGAGAGACTTTCGCCCACGGCAAAGTGAATTGTGCTCCGCCTTCGTGTAAGGGACCGCGAAGGAGGCGATGGACACCGAAGGCGGCGCGGAATCAGGGCTAATGGTCGCGTTACCGCAATGATGTGATCGGTCGTTTTAATTTTAGACGTGCGGGAGACGTCCTTAGAGGGGATTCACTGCGGTTTATGGTCGGTAGGACATGGTAATTAGTGGGAATTGGTGGACACACGACAGGTGGGCGATGGCGAGGTCAAAACAAAAAATATTGGGGATTTGGGAGGGTTATGGACAAAAAGGGTTTCCCGGAAAGGGTAGGATTTGAATATTGAGGCTTCAAAGGCTCTCCTTAATTGGACTTGGATAAAGCTATGCTTATGAATCTTGTAACCTCCCTTACCGTAATCAAACTATAGCAATAAAAGAACTTACTCAGTTGACATTTCGTTCCAGGATTCTTAGGGTCCCTATCGATGAATCCCTTCAAACACTCGCACCTCGTGGTGCCATCGCGTAAATCGACGGCTTTCGAAGAAGTCAAATCACATTCGACGATTACTGTAAAACACAAACGTCAAACAGTTATTTAATGATCTCCTGAACACTCTTTACACTTCTCGGAGCGATCGTTAGCCCCTGGATCACTACTATAGTCACTATACACTTTTTGCGATTGAACTGTAATTAATTGATTTTTTCTCTTGATTTGACCCTTTTTTCGGTTATTCTTGTGTTGCATTGAGTCGACTGTGAGTCATCGCGTAGGCATACCAAGCGAATCTTTCAGAAGGCCTTCTTTGTTTTTGAGAATTGGAGCGACACCACACGCACGGGCAGTGGATGGATCTGTCTTTCGAGCGAGAAAATTGAAAAACGAACGCGCGATCACCTTGAAACGATGGCGGCAATTCCCACAAAACCACTCGAGATCACTATCGACTAAGGTGGCATTGTACGAATGAGTGGGGCGACGAAACAGGTGTTTATGAGGCAAATTAAGCGACTTCTGGGTAATTTGAAGGGCACTTAAAGCGACTTCTTACGTATAAAACTGCTTAAACCGTAGAAAACAGCATGTTCTAAGCAGGTAAAATACAAAAATTTAAAATTATGAAGATAAAAAGGGCTAAATGAACCCGGAGACGAACCTATCACCTGGTGGAAACTTTCACTACTACACAACATATAATTAATTCCCTTCTGCTTCAGTGGGACCGATTACCAATGTAAGCTGCTATTCGAACCATTCAAGTTCGACTCCACCCTCAGGCATTGGTTTTTTTCTTTTTTAAATTAGTTTTTTTTAAACTTTGTGACAGTGTTTCACTTTCTTTCGCTAATTAGTCACCTAAAACCAACTACCTCTTCTGGGAGTCCTTACAGGCGCTCCAATTTCGTAATCAAAAAAGCTTTTCACGAAAGCCTCCGTTGTTTATGCAGAAGTCGATTTTCCGGTCTGATCGGTTTCGGTTGCGAGCACAGAAGGAGCCTTCTAATTAAGGTCACCAAAAAACTGAGCGGAGAGTTGACTTCTCGGCTGGATACCGAAGCGAACGTGTTTGCTTCGCACCGACGCGTTTTCGCAAATTGAACAAAAAAACGGAATTTGGGTGTAAACAGAAATTTTGCACTTTAAAGGGAGTGATCAGTGATTCTCTGAATCTCAGCTATCAGCTATGAGCCTCATAAATGCTTCAATCCAAATACAACTTAACGCTGGTTTAGCGTCAGGGTTTAGTGTTTGCTCGACAGTCAAAAGGTCACAGGATCAATCACTTGTCAACATGGGCATCAATTCCGTCTTGTCATTTCTTGATGTTTTTACACCGTTTTTTAAATCAAATGTTAACTCTTGCGGATAAGCATACTGACGGTGCGTGTCGTGAGAGATCCTACTGATTTCAACCAAATTAATCGCGGCAGTTTATGATTCGCAGTTTCCCAACTTTAATCTCCAACTTCGCCCCTTCTCCGTTTGATTAATGACGCCTCGGGCGATCGAGTTCCGTTTTTCGTGCCGTTCGCAAAAGTGAGACGTTCGTCCAGGCGGCTCTCGCGCGTGTCGCCGACCAAAGACGGTTCACTTTTCGCTTTTCGCTTTTTGTGACCTTCCGTGGGTCGTTCACCCAATTCCGATCACTCAAAGGCGTCGGTCGAGAGAAGTAATGAAGCGGAGAGATGCGTCTGTGCAAGTTTACTTTATGAGTAATCAAAGTAGAGCTCGGAGGGGTGACTGACATTCGAATTCGAACCGCTTCGAAGGGTCAAACGCCGCCGCTTTATTGCTGAGAATATGGTGATCGTGCGGAATTGATGCCCATGTTGAACATGGGGATTATGGGGTGCTTAGCGTCGTCGGTAGGGGGTAAAGCGAACGATGAGTCAGTGATTGGTGAGTCAGAGCAGAAACAAGCAATTCCAGTTCCAGAAAGCGTATTTACATGATTTATACGTATTTAATCGGAAAATTCATGATTAATGCAACTTTCGGAAACAAACAATGTCTTTCAAAAGACGATTTGAACGGTTCCAGAACACGTAAACGGGTTTTGGGTTGAGTTGAGTACGGAGATATGTGCGAAAATGAAATATTGCTAATTGGAAACACTGTCAAGGTCGCATTAAACTAATTTAAGGTGGTCAATAAGTCCGATTTACGCATCATGTAAGGAGTTGTTGCCATGGTTCAATGGTACGGCTTTCAACTACAGTTCAGAAGGTCGCTGGTTCGGATCCTTACACCTCCAATAGGTTTTACTTATCTCTTAAGTGTTTTTCTACTTTTTGAATATGTCCTCTTTGAATAAATACCAAAAAGACAAAACTCAAAATTGGAGGTTGTGGCCTTGTGGGATTCAGACCAATGACCTCTGGATTCTTAATTCAGCACTCAGGCGTAGAGCTACATTGACTATAAGGATGTACGCAATGCTAATAACTATACATATATCAACTTTTGAAAGTTTTTTTTGTCAAACTATTACGAGTCAAACTCATTTGACACAAAAATCGCTAAATTAATATCATTTAGCTTTTTTGAATTACCAGATGATAATCACCTTTAATTGACCCTGTTTCCCAAACATTACCTAACATTACCCCCTAATAGATGGTTATCTCATTGTCTTTTAACCAAAGACCTCCTTCTCCTCGTGTTCTCCTTTGATGTTCCCTCTGTAACGCGCTGGATAAACTCACGTTGGTTGCAGACACGTCCTTGTTGTTGTGGATCGGAGGACGAGTCGACGAAGCCCGGAGCGCATTTGCATCGATATCCGTAGGGCAAATCCTCGCAAATTGCGTTCGCATCGCATTTGTGTGTTCCGTCGAGGCACTCGTTTATCACTGAAATGGAATCGGAGATGGACAAAGTGCTGTGACGCTCACTTCTGAGACATTTCCTGCCAGGATTTGCTGCGCCTCCTTCCGAAATGTCTAGGAAGCCTGGTTTGCACTGGCACGTGTAGTCCGCCGGTTTATCGATACAATAGGCATTACGGTCGCAATCGTTCCAGAAACGTGATTTGCATTCGTTTACCACTGAAAACAATTTATTACATTACAGAGGTGACGGTAACCAATGTAACAGGATAAGTATAGTAGAACTGAGTATCATTGCTTAAAATACACTAAAATAGATTCAAGCACCAAAACTTAATGCTCTACAGGGTGCGTAATAAATGTTATCAACTGATTTTGTTTGTAAAGCATTGTTCAAATAGGGTTTTTAAGCACGTTAACTGTGTTTTGCCCGTTGTTTTGATCGAGTAACGTTTATTCACTCACTTCCTAGTAAAGCACAAAGGAATTTACCAAAAGATTAAGATATAAAGCCGATAACTGCTTTTTAATCATCAAAGATTTTTGACACTTTAAAGTCTTTTTTGGGTGCATTTTAAAGTACCCAAATGTGTAAGTAAGATCAATTCTCTGAAGCCTGTTAAATAGCTGATCAGGTAATTAAAAT
>AZHV01000911.1:0-11262 GCA_000505645.1 Steinernema monticolum
ACCCCCAAAGTAATAATTCTTAAAAATTAAATTAAAAGTAATAACGATTTAGGTATAAGGAAAAAGGAGAACTCGAAGCCCTTTTCTTCACAATTCAAACCAGAAGAAAGGCAATGCGCAGGAAGGCTTACGTTCCCCCTCAAGGTCTTTTCATGCACGACATTGAGTCCGCTTGGGACAAGTTGGAGAGAGCCGAACACGACCGCCAAGTCGCGTTGATCAACGAGATGATGCGACTCGAACGTCTGGAACAAAAAGCCAGAAGGTTCTTGAAGAAGTCCCAATTGCGAGAGAATTGGCTCCGCGATATGACTCAGGTTTTGGAGCAATTCGATTGCGGACGAACCGCCGCTGAAGTAGAAGCCGCTGTTAAAAAGCAGCAAGCGATTGAAGCTGACATCTTGCCCCGCGAAGAGCGTTTCACTTCGCTCGTCGTTATGAGTGCCGAATTGGTTCGCGAAAAATATCACGATGCTGCACGAATACAGATGCGCGAGCGGGAGGTTCTGGACAGATGGGTGAATCTCCGTCGACTTCTGAACGACCGAAAGAGTCAGTTAGCGACTTTGAATGAATTGAAAAACCTCGTTCGTGACATCGACACTTTGGTCGTCGAATTATCGCACTTGGAACCTATGATCCGCAACCGCGACATCGGAAAACACATTCTCGGAGTAGAAGACCTTCTCCAAAAGCACGAACTCATCGAAGCACAGCTAAATGGACACGGCGAGTGGTTGAAGAACGTGCGGAAACAATCCCAAGCCTACATCATGGGTAAAGGACAACAGTACGACGTTCTGCAGCGAAAACTGGATGGCGTCCAAGTACAGTACGACGGACTTGTAGATCTCTCCGCCCAGAGACGCGCTGCGCTAATTCGCGCACGCGAATACTTTATGTTTGTGCAGAATCACGAAGAAGAAATGAATTGGCTCCAAGAGAAAGACGACATCTGCGTCAACATGCTTCAAAACAGACACATCGCGTCGACCCCTCAGATCTCGCGACTTTACAAAGTGCTCGAATCCGAAATGCAGGGTCATTGGCAGCGATCAAAGCAAATCATCACTGCCGGAGAGAACATTATGGCCCATGTAGCTTCACGCGAAGACGTCCAGCACCGTATTTCGGTCCTTCAATCGCGTTGGGAGCAACTCAGAAAGCTCTCCGCCGAAGTCGGACGTTGGTTGATCGAAGCCGAGAAGGCGCGATCGTACTTCCAAGACGCTAACGACGCTGAAAGTTGGATCAGGTATATTGCATGGTATTTCTTTGTAAACCTTTAGTTTTTTTAGAGAAAAGATGCCTTTACTTCGATCAGACGATTTCGGAAGAGATGTCAACGCGTCGGAAGTGCTCTACTCTCGTCACATCCGTCTTGAAGAAGAGATTCACGCCTACAGATCGGACATACTCCGACTCGACGATATGGCCGCTCATCTTGCTTCTCAGACCCAATACAACTTTGAAGCGGGAACCTCCACGTCGACTTCGAACGAAGTGTCCGAAGAAGACCATGTAGTACCCCAAGTGCAAGTTCTCTACGATTACTCAGGAAATGGAGTTTCTGTTGCTAAAGAGGAGATTCTGGCATTGATCGAGAAATCGAACAAAGATTGGTGGAGGATTCTCAAGCAAAACGGCGTTGAAGGGTACGTTCCCGCCAACTACTGTCGCTTGGTTGCTGGCGAAACGGTTACCGTATCCCAACAAACGACCATGAAGATGACTGTTCGAAGTCCAGATGGAAAGAATGCGATTCTTGAACGCCAAGAAGGAATCTCTTCAGATTATCGTAAGCTGACCAATCTCGCTCAGGTAACTTCCGAAGAGATTCATCAAATAAACGTTTATTTAGACTCGTCACCGCCTTCTCAGCGACGCCATCAAACTCTACAAATTCTTCGCAGAGTGCGATGGATTCGAATCTTGGGCTTCTGAAACAAACACTCTTTTGCTCGAAGACGCTCCTACGGAACACGTCCAAGCCTTCAGACGCAAGTTTGATGTAAGAGAAATTTAGTTGAAAAAATGTTTATTTTGTTTTATATCAGAAACTTGAGAATGATATGGTTACCAACGGAGGAACCCAGCTCAAAAGAATCAACGACATGGCTGACGAACTTACTGCCGAAGGACATTCTCAGTCCGACAACATTCGCGCTCGCCAGAATCTGATGAACCAAATCTGGAACGATCTTCAGAAACTTCGCAAGATCAAAGCGGACAGCCTAAGAACCGCCGAAATCCTCGCCTCCTTCGAAGAATCGTGTGAAGACACGCGTTCGTGGATGAACGACAAAATGTCGCTTCTGCAACACAATCCCGATGCCAAGGACGTGAAAGGATTTGAAGCGCTACAACGTCGCTATCAGAATCTGGAGAGAGACTTGAAACCTCTTCAGGAGAAGATGGTCAATCTGAAGAAGTTAGCCGACGATGTAAAGCGTTCTCACCCGGAACAAGCACATCTCATTGATCGCCAGATGCGCGAGCTCGAAAAGCTCCATGGCGATCTTCTCGGAAAGGCTGCTGAGAGAATTCGCGAAGCCGAGCAAAATCAGGGACAACAGATGTTCGATCGCGCCGCTCGCGACCTTCTCATATGGGGAACGAAGACTCTCGCGCAGTTGGAATCTGATGAACGCGCAGGTGACGTGAATGCCGCCGAAGCTCTGTTAAAGGCACACTTCGACCTCACCGATGCCGTTAGTTCCAAAGAATATGAATTCGACTATGTGAACGAACTTGGAAATCGTCTTCTAACAAAGAATCCTCATTTGCGGGATGTTTCTGAACGACTAGCCGAGGTCGAACGTCTTCGATCTGCGTTAAAGCAAGCCGCCTTTGCGAAGGAAGCTCGTCTTAAGGAGCAACTCGACCTTCAACTATTCAACCGCGAAGCCGAAAGAATCGACGCCGCAACCAAGGGTCACGAAGCGTTTTTGGAATTTGAACCACTCGGAGATTCGGTTGAGTCTGTAGAGAATCTTCTCAAAAGACACGCCGACTTTGAATCGAAACTTTACGCCCAGGAAGACAGAATTAAGGCTTTTGCAAAAACAACCGACATCCTCACCGCTGCGAATCACGAGCAGTCCGCTTACATTCAGAAGGTATTTGACTTATTTCATGTTTATGTTACCGTAACCAATTTAAGCGATGTGACGAAGTTGTTTCTCGACGTCAAGGAGTTTATGTCATTGCCGATAAGCGTCGCGCCAAACTCGAGGCTGCACGTGCCTTCCAAAACATGAGACGTAATGCTGCGGAACTTTCTGTCTGGATCGCCGAGAAGCAGAAGGTCGCTAACGACGACTCCTACCGTGACACCTCGGGACTTCACCGTAAACTTCTGAAGCACGAGGCCTTCGAAGCCGAACTCCGCGCTAACGAAGCGCAACTTCGCACCATTAACGACGAGGGAGAAGGACTAATTGCACGAAATCACTACGAAACTCCGGCAATTCGCTACACACTTTCTACATTAAACACCGATTGGGAACGTTTGGCGCGCGCAGTGCGCGAGAAGGGAGCGAAACTGTCGCAAGCCGACGCCATGAAACAGTTAAACAGAACCCTCGGAGACGCCCACCAGAAGCTCGACGAACTCGAAACTCAGCTTGCGTCCACGGACTACGGTAATGACTTGCGCAGTGTAAAGGACGCTATTCAAAAGCACAACGTTCTCGAACAAGAAATCGGTAACTACGAACGAAAGATTCACGAAGTCGCGCACCAAGGTCAACAGATGATTGCTAACGGACACTTCGACGCTTCGGAGATCCAGAATTCGATCAATACGTTTGTCACTCGATTCAACGACCTTCAGGATCCTTCCTATGCTCGTAGAAACGCTCTCGAGGAATCTCGTAAGTGGCATCAACTCGCTTTTGACGTCGATCTTGAATTGCAATGGATTGCCGAAAAGAAGGTTATTGCTGATTCCGAAGAAGTGGGCCGATCACTCACCGAATCGCTCAGCATGCTTCGTAAGCTCGAGCAACTCGAGGCCGAAGTGGCTGCCCGTGAGCCGTACATCAACAGCGCTCTCAAGAACGGCGAGCACTTGATTGCGAGTGGACATTCCGCCAAGAAACAAATCACCGAGAAATGCAAAACTCTTTCAAACTCCTGGAGCGATCTGAACGCGTCGATGAGGAAACGACGTGTTGCTCTCGACTATGGTCACCAGAAAGAACAATACTTCTTTGACGTCGCCGAGGTCGAATCATGGCTCTTGGAGAAATCACAATGGCTGAATTCGGTGAAGCACGAAGATGACGAAGTCATTGCTCAGAAGCTCCTCGCTAAACTCAAGGCGCTTCAGAATGATATGCTCATTTACAAGTAAGAAACATTTAATATAAAAGAAATTAGAAGTATTCGTTTTAGAGAACAACTCGACGCCTTGTGCAAAACTAGCCAAGAGCTGCAAAAAGCGAAACCAGCAGAAGCGGACCTCTTCTCTTCGCGCCAACAAAAGGTTGAAGGAACGCTTGCTGCTCTGGAAAAGGCGGTTTCTGCAAAACGATTGGAACTCGATGCTGTTGCTCGTTTGTGCGCCTACATTCGCGAAAGCCAAGAATTGGAAGCCTGGATCAACGAACAGCTTACCACCGCCATGTCCGAAGACTACGGTACCGACTACGAACACTTGAAGGACCTCGAAGCTTCGTTCGAAGAGTTCAAACAGGCGGTTCGCACTGGCAGTGAACGATTTGTGCTGTGTGAAGAAAGTGCGAGCGAACTGCTTAAACTCGGAGGATCGACGCCTTTCGCTCGCGATGTCCTTGATCGTCAAGAGAAACTTCGCTCCGTGTGGACACTGTTACTCGATTACATCGAAAGTCGCGAAGCCAAGCTCGGAGCTGCCTCCGAACTTCACAGATTTAACCGCGACGTCGCTGAAATGATGGAGCGCATTGAAGAAAAACACGAAAGCATTCCCGAAGAAGTCGGAAAAGACCTGAAACAAGTGCACTGTCTGTGGTTGAAGCACGAAGTTTTCGAAAACGAACTTGTTGCAATGGAGGGCCAACTGAAGTTGTTGCTTGAAGAGAGCGCAAAACTGTCGGAACAATATCCAGGAGGAAATGCCGAACATATCGCCCAACAGCAGGCAGCCTTGAGTGAAGCATGGCATGGACTCCAAGAAGCAACGATTCAGCGCCGCGACCACCTTCAGTCAGCCTACGACCTCCATAAATTTGCTGGAAGCACTCGCGACTTGATCGATTGGACTTCTATGGCGATCACGGAGATGCAGAGCGAACAGCCTATCCGGGACCTCCAAGGAGCTGAATGGCTTCGCAAAGAGCACTCGCACCGTGTGAAAGCCGAAATCGACGCCCGCGAACCAGAACTCCGCAAACTCGACGCCACCGGTCGTCAGATGATCGAAAAGGAACACTATGCGAGCGAAGAGATTGAACGCCGTCTGAAGCAATTGAACGACGCCTTTGTCGAGGTTAATCACGAATGGAACCTGAAAGACCAATGGCTCTCCCAGGTGGTGCAATGGCACGCTTTTGAACGCGAAGCTCGGCAAATTTTGTCCGTGATCTCGGTTCGCGAATCCACCCTTTCTTCCACTATGGTAGGTGGAACCGTCGACGACGTCACTATGCAACAGAGAAAGTTCGAAACATTCGGAAACACAGTAGCCGCTCTCGAAGAAAGAATCGCGTCATTGGACTCTAATGCTCGGAAGCTGATTGACCGGAAACACATGGAATCCCAACAGATCACTCACTGGAACCAGAAGGTGAAGGAAGCGCTTGAAGGACTCAAGAAGAAGATGGAAGTACACCGCGTGAGACTCGAAGACGCCCTTCGATTGGCGCAATTTAACAGCGATGTAGCCGAGATGAGCGGATGGATTGAGGAGAAATACCGTAAACTTCAAAGTGATACCGAACGACAAGGACAAGTTATCTCGCTTGAAGACAAGATGAAACTCCTTCAGAAGCACCAAGCATTTGAAGCCGAAATGACTGCTAACGAGCCGAGAATCGCTCAGATCAAAAGACAAACAAGCGAACTTCGTCGTCTCCCTGAGCTGAACACGATGACACTCCAGAAGGCCGAAGACCTTGCTGCTCAATGGGAACGACTTGTTGCTCTTTCGCAAGACCAAAGCGGAGCCCTTGAAGAGGCTCGTGACATGCTGGCTTTCAAACAGCTGGTGGAACGCGTCTATCTGTGGATTCGGGAGAAGGAACTGATGCTGAGTGTTGCCGACATGGGTCGCGATCTCGAGCATTGCCAGGAACTTCTCGATAAACTGATCGGAACTCGTGCGGACGCGAGCGTCAACGATCATACTATTGAATCCCTTAACGAGTTGGGCGCCAAACTAATCAAACAAGGTAGATCGAGTCGTGACGAAGTTCAGCAGCAATTAACCGAGTTGAACCAAGTGTAGGTTATTGTATCTTTTCATAACTGTTTGATTTATTCTATTCAGGTGGTCGATATTACAAGGACGTCTTGTGGAATACCGTACCAACTTGGAAGCTGTCAAGGAAGTCCATATCTTCAACAGAGATGTCGACGACACCAACGAGAGAATCCATGAGAAGGCAAATCTGTTGGGCTCCGACGATTACGGCAAAGATCTCGCCGCCGTCGAAGCTCTCGTAAGAAAGCAAGATGCCATCGAACGGGATATGACAGCTATTCACACTCGTTTGAACACTCACGATAACGACGCGCAGGAGCTCCTGAGAAAGAATCCGCCTCTTCGCAACACGATCATTGATTCCCTCCGCAAACTGGAAGACAGTTGGCAGCATCTGGCCAATCTTGCACACGGACGCCGCGTTCGTCTGGAGCAATCTCATCACCTCCACAAGTACTACGATGCGATCAAAAAGTCGGAATCTTGGGCCAAAGCGATCGAAACCAAGATGACTTCCTACTCTTCTCCTGAATCTGTTGCCGACGCTCAAGCATTGATTGATTCACATCAAGAAAAACTCGCGGAAATCGACGGACGTCAAGATGAAATGCGCGAACTTCGCGAATTTGGCCAGAAGATTGCTATTGAACAACCCGACCACAAATCTGACATCCAGCGCTCATTGAGGAGAATACAAAAGATTGAGCACGAGATTCGACAGACCTGGGAACGACAGAATCTCTACCTACGCAAAGCTCTTGAAGTCCAGCGCTTCTACGACCACGCTAACTTGGCTGAGAACTGGCTTGCCGCAAAGGAAGCCTTCATCGCCCAAGGAGACTGCGGAGAATCTCTTGAATCTGTTGACGAACTTCTTGAGAAACATCTCAACTTTGAAAAGACACTTCGTGCACAGTCGACCAAGATCGAAGCCCTTCAGGACGACGCTAAGGCAATCATAGAACGCGACCAGGAGAATAGGGAACGTGTTGAAACTCGGCTCGAAGAAGTTCAGATGAGATACTCGGCGCTTCTGAACACCGTTTCGCAGCGTGAACTAAAACTGAAAGATTCTCGAAAACTCCATGATTTCATTCGTCGTTGCGGAGAACTTATCACCTGGATGAACGCGAAGTTGCAACTCGCCTACGACGAATCTTTCATCGACCCTACGAATCTCCGCTCCAAGCTCCAGAAGCATTTGGCCTTCGATGCCGAGTTGGAGGCGAGTGAGGGACGTCTGGACACCATCAAGGAAGAAGGAGAATCTCTTCTCAAGAGTAATCTCGATGATAAGGAATCTGTTCGCGCGCAGATGCATGAAGTCATAAACGGTTGGGAAGAACTTAAGAAGTGAGTAGTCAATTGACATTCCAAGAATCACTAAACAATCTATTTTAGAAAGTCCGCTTTGAAAACGAAGGCTCTTCGTGAAGCTTACGAAGCCCACCAGTTGAATCGCAAACTCGAGGACCTTGACAAGTGGTTCGACCGTGTTGAACGTGATCTCTCCACTGACGATCACGGGAAAGATCTCATCTCTGTGGAGAATCTTTTGAAAAAACACGCCGCTTTAGTAGGAGAAATCGTTGCCAGAAACGACGCCATCACCGAAATCGTCAATAAAGCTGTTTTCCTTAAGGAACAAGTCAGTTGTTTCGTACTCCTCGATATTTTAAGCAAATTGATTTTAGAACTACTCGAATGTTGAAGCGCTGGCGACCACTGCTGAAGAACTAAAGGTCCGCTACGAAGGATTGAAAGAACCTTGCGAGATTCGTAAGGAGAACCTTGAAGAAGCACGACGCCTCTTCATGTGGCAGTCAGAGGCCAACGAACAAATGGGATGGCTCAACGATAAGATGCCCCAGATTCAAAGCACGGACTACGGAAATACCCTTCTTCAAGCGCAATCTTTGCAAAAGAGACACCAGATTCTGGAGCAAGAAATTCACTCGCACGAATCCGTGATTTCGCACGTGCGCGACGAAGGGTTGCAGATGGTCACTTCGGGACACTTTGCGTCTTCTGAAATCCAAAAGAAGATCAACTCGATGGGTGAACAACTTCTCATGATCTCGAAAATGTGTTGCGAAAGAGCTTCAAAAATTCAAGACTCCATCAGAGCACACGCTTTCTACAACGCCGCCAACGAAGCCGATCAGTGGCTGAAGGAGCGAAGACCTCTGGCTTCGAATCAAGACACTGGAAGAGACCAAGCAGCAGCAGAGTCGCATATTAGAAGGCTGACTGCTTTGGACAAAGAAGTCATCAAGTTCTCTGACGAGATTGGGACTCTGCGAAGAGAATGTGACACTATGGTCGTTGAGAACAACTTCCACGCGTCACAGGTGCTCACAAAGCAAGTTCAGCTTGAGGAAGAGTTCGACCAGCTCCAGAAGGAGTGCTCCAAGCGTCGTTCGCATCTTCAGGACGCCGTCAAGTACCACGGCTTTGTACGCCAAGCTGACGATCTCAGCGCGTGGTTGAAGGAGAAGGGAAGAATCGCCGCCGAGGACGACAACGGAAGAGACCTCGAAGATTGCCAGCGAATCGCCGACGACTTCGATCAGGTGCTTCGGGAACTTTCCGCCGCCGGAGAACGTGTCGCCAGTGTACACCGTCAGAGCGAAGAACTTCTGCGAGGACAACACTCACTTTCAGCTTCGATCCGCGCGAAATCCACCGATTTAAACGATTTGTGGCGTGAAGTCAACGAGGCTGCTAACGAACGTCAACAGGCCCTTGTTGGAGCAAAGATGGTTCACAAGTTCGACCAGGACGCTGACGAAATGCTTCATTGGCTTGGAGAGAAGGAAGCTCTACAAGTAGCCATGGATTCTGAAGATCTCTCGTGCGCCGACTTGAATGACGTGAAGCGTTTAATCCAGAAGCACGACGAGTTCGTCCACGGATTGATTGCTGTGGAGAAACAGGTTGCTGAACTGTGCCGCGAAGCTGCCAAACTGGAGCAGTTGTACCCTGCCACCCACGCGCATCTTGAAGTGCGCAGACAGGACATGGAGATGCAGCTCAACGATGTCCTTTCTGCTTCGGAAGTTCATCGCAAACGTCTCGAGCAAACGCAACTTCTTCAAGCCTATTTCGCCGAACACCGTAATCTTCTCGCCTGGATACGTCACATGCAGACAGTAGTCACGAGCGAAGTCCTTCCGAGAGATGTATCCGGATGCGAAGCATTAGACGCGCGTCACGCCGAATACAAGACCGAGATTAATGCCCGCGTGGCCCAGAAGAACGATTTTGCACAGAAAGGCAACGAGATGATTCGAAACGGAAACATGCTCTCCTCGGAAATTCAGAACAAAATCACGTCGCTCGATAACGCCTTCAAGGCTCTCAACGATGTTTGGGAGATGAGAAGGCGCATCTACGAAGAGAACTCGAACGCTCAGATCTGGAAGCAGGAAGCTGCAATTTTGGAACGTTGGCTGACCGACCGCGAAAACATCTTGGTCGAAGATTGGAAAATCATCGACAACGTCGAAATTGCTGAAGACCATCTCAGAAACTTTGACGACTTCCTCGTTACCCTCGAAGCTCAAAACGACAAATTTGATGCCCTCAAACGTCTTACACTCATCGAGAAATCATTCGCTGAAATTCGCGAACGTGAATCTCAGATAATGAGCTTATCAATCAATCAACCCGAAAGTCGCCGCGAAACCCAAACCATTAAGACGCTTGAGAAGAAAAAGCTTCTGCAAGAAAAACGCCAGGATCGCGAACGCAGAAAGACCCAAGAAATCAACATTTCTCTTCTGAAACCCTCGCCCTCCCTCGGAGAATCTGACATCGTCCAACGCGACTATTTATCGATGTCTCAATCTCTCCCGCGTCCCCGCACATCCTCAAACGAATCCGATCATGCACCTAAGGTTACTGTAACTGCCACTCCAGCCACCGTAATCGCGGGTCCCTCAACGGAACGTCGTTCTTCGAGCGGCTGCGACGTCGGATCTCTGCACTATGTGCCCGATCTGCCCGCTACTTCTGCCAACATGTCGACACCAACTCCCACATTTACCACTCGCCGCTCACACTCCCTCAACAAACCTCGTTCGAACCTCCAAGACCATACTTCGATCGACATGTTCGGATTCATTGAGAGAAAACAAGTGTTGCAGACCGGTGGTAAGAAGGCTACAATAAGACACTGGAAGAGGAACTACACTATCCTCTGCGGTCAGCTCATCTGCTTCTTCAAGGATGAAGCGAGTTTCGTGAACAACTCGGCATCATCCTCTCCGATCTACATTCTCGGAGCGCGATGCGAGCGAGCTGTCGACTATATTCGCAGAAAGAATGTCTTCAGGTATTTTAAGGCAAAAATTAACAAATCTAATAGTCTTTCAGACTTCAAGCGACCGACCAATCGGAATATCTCTTCGAATGCTCCACGGAAACCGAAATGAGCGAATGGATTAACAAAATCCAATTCCACGCAAACCTCTCCCCTCAAGATCAACTCAAAAGCTTCCAGAAAAACGTATTTGGTTTATGCTTTTCACAAATCTTAATATTTTCATTTCAGCACGAAGACGGTGCCCCATCACACACCCCTCCTCCCAAACCAGAAGTGACGCCTCGTCGATTCACCGCTGATTCGCCGAAGACGTTCGGCTTCATCGGAAGTCTCAAACGCAAATCTTAGGCCTATTTTACCATTCTCCAATTGTCTATACAGTAACTCTGGTGAATACGTTTCAATTTGTATTATAATTTATCTGCTCATATCACTTCTGTTTGTTTTAATGGTGGAAGCGCCAGTTGTTGTTCAGTTTTGACGAAACGAAGAGTATTTATAAACGACACAAATCATTGTAATTTTTTAA